>JAEQBA010002292.1:46842-63616 GCA_019434445.1 Phalangium opilio | reverse complement strand
ACACACACAAAAATGGCGACGGAGATGGGATCTCATCACCTTGCCCAGTTTTAAGAAGAAATCTTCAAAACAAAAGGAAGAGATCCAGCGATCGAACCAACGTGTAGCAAGGCTTAACACCCCACCGTATCCCAACACCTTCACAAAGGACGAGATACAAAAAAGCGGAAAAACCCGGTAACAAGGACCGAGACGTGCACAACGTGAGAAAAAAAAGAAAAGCCGAATAAGATTCCCTGGATGCCTCGTGTAAACGCGCAAGAGATATAAATACATTTCCGAAATATATCCGTGAAAAATACCGACCCAGGCCGTATAATTTACCGCGAGAATTGCTTACGCCGCAATCTAGCTATCGAACTTATCGGGAAACAGTTTAACGACATCATTCAAGCAAAATGGCTTTATTTGGTAAGCTGAACATTTTTTACAATTACGCTGAATCATGGTCGCAATATTCGAGAGACTTAACGCCTATTTCCTGGCTAACACTATAACCGACGCTTCCAAGAAACGGGCAATTTTACAAACGGTTTTAGCCCCGATACCTATACCCTCCTAAGGGACCGACTTCGTCCCGCTCTACTGTAGAATCGAAACCTACGATGAATCAGTGGCAGTTCTTATCACTCACTTCAATCCCACACCTCTACGAAGCATCGCTCGCCTTCGGTTCCACCGCAGAAACCGTAACAATGCGGAGTCCGTAGAAGCATTCATCGCTGCTCTACAAACCCCTACCGAGCATTGCGCTTTCACAAACCGCGAGGAAATGATTGTGGACAAACTTGTCTTCGGCATTAACAACGATATGATGCAACAAAAGCTCATATCCGAAGAAGAAGAAAAGAAATCGAACACGTTAGCCAGAGCCACTGCTCTCCTTCTCGCCATGGAAAGCGCGAAACGAAGCTTGGGGGAAATGAAGACTGAAGATGCCCACAGAGGGGCGAATTCGGAAGTCCATCAAATTCGAGGTCCAGCACAAAGAAGCAGCCAACCCTCACGTTCGGCTAGAGATCAAACGAAGAATCAAGGCTCTTCCACTCCGCGGCCACAATCCAAACCAATCGAACCGAAGCCAGATTATAGCCGCTGTCCTCGCTGCCTCAGTGAGGAACATAAGGGACCCATGTGTCCGTACCTTGACGCCACATGCCTTCGCTGTAACCGCAGGGGCCATCTTGAAAAAGCCTGTTTGCATTCCCCTGACCCGTCCAAGGCACGCCCACAGCAAAGAACCGCCCACCGTTCCCACCACATTGCAACCGAGCCGCCAGTAGTGTCAACTTCCACGATCTACGACGAATATGACCCGGATATTTATCATATCGATCTGGTCCCGCCAGACACTGGTCCTACGAACCTAACCCCAGCACAGCCCTACACGCACGTTATCTCAAACGTGTCCTCTGTCGACCTGGAGGTACCACCTCCCGACTTTGTCACATTGGAAATAAACGGTACACCCATCACGTTTGAAATTGACAATGGATCGGGATTCACGATGATGAAGATGCAGGAATTCGAAACAATAAACCCTACTCCTGTCATAACACCGTTTCCACGTCAACTGGAGCCTTACACGGGGAACGCTATTGATATTGTGGGGCAAGCCAATGTTATGGTGGCATTCCGTGGTCGTCAGGCCACTTTACCATTACTACTCATCAGAGGGTCCAACAGTTTAACCGTCTCCCTTGTGGGGTGGCCTCCGCATCTGCCATCTTTCAAATAATTATGGAAATGACTCTGTCCGATATAAAGCAGGTTACGCCCTTCCAGGACGATACCCTGGTCGGGGGTCAGTCACGCGCAGATCATTTAACCATACTAGATGCCGTCCTCACCAAGCTTTGCGACTACGGTTTGAAATTGAAGAGGGAGAAGTGTAAATTTCTTCAGCCCATGATCGAATTCCTAGGTCACAAACTAGACGAACACGTCCTACATCCGCAGGAGCAGAAAATGAACGCGATAATGAACGCACCGGCTCCAGAGAACCTAGAAACATTACGCTCGTTTCTCGGCCTCCTCAACTATTACTCGCGCTTCCTCCCAAATAACGCAACGAAATGGGGAGAGATTTTGAAACACAGATAGGGATCCCATTGTGAGCTATAGTAGATTCTGAATCGGCCTTATCAATTTTATTTAAACCTGTTTTTCTGCATAAAACACTAAAGGTGGGACCAAATGCCAAACCTCTTTCCTAGTCTATTATGTAAGAAAATTGGTGTGAAAGTTTCCACATTCATCAGTTTTTGAGAAAGAGGATTGTAGTCACAGTGGGCGATGTCTATTCGGGTTGAAAGGGGAATGCATTCTCCCCCATACCTATAGCGTTGCATCTGTATCCCCACCCCCATCTTCAGTGGTTAGGTAGGATCATACCGGGAGAAATTGTAAAGACGCTCTCTCTATCTTAAAAATAGAAGCTAGTTCTCATACAAATACAATGGCCCTAGGTTACACATACCAATCGCCTACAAAGGGTAGGGACGTGCGCGAGGTACAATGGGAGAGTTACAAGGTCGCCCATCATCATTTCCAATCCATCTCACCTCCCTTATCCCTGCTGTAATACGGTATAGATTACTCTCTTTAGCAGTTTGCTTTGCAAATAAATAAATAAAAAACACAGGTAGGGCGAAGGTCCTTTCAAAAAGTTTTTAAATGGGTTTATCAAAAAGGAGAGAGAAAGAGGGAGATAGAAACGCTCATTATAAAATCCGACGAAAAATGGGAAAATAGGGGGCTAGTAAAAACAATTTTCGGTACGTTTAGTTTTAGGACGCCCATCCTTTGCGTATGCGAGAATTGACCTCCGCGCCTAATCTCTGTCATCCCCTACGTCAACTATGGGCGAGAAAGCTGCGCTCAGGCGCCGCGGCGTACCCTAGATTTACCCCCGTTTTCACCATGCTTGGATCACGGCTGCTTATACTGATTCTCTCTCAGTCTTTTTCTCCTCTTTGGGTTTATGAAGAATCAATTGGTCTTGAGTGTTATCAAATTCACACCCCTCCCCCCCGATGCTACGGAGGACTCGGTTTGTACAGTGAAAAGCGGTCGTTTTCCGATCCCTTTAGAGATGGGACCAACGTTCATGCAATATTTGATAATATAATATTCGTTAGTAAAGACGCAGCATTTTGATACTAAAATTCGTGTTTTAATGGTAATGTTTCGAATTATTTCAAAATTACACATTTAAATTTTTCAATCGGGATAAAATCCCATGCAAAATCCCCTATAAATTCCGTTGTCACTAGGAAATCTAGCCCGAATCCTAAGTACTGCGCAAGAAGGCAAAACTAAGCGATTACCAACGCCTAATCGGCCATAGAGCCACAGGCATAGGTTGGAATAAGTTGCGAATCTAAGCCTATTATTCTCAATTCTATTATTCTAGAACCAATTTGTTTCGCATCCTCATATTTAGAACCAAAACGAATGGCTCCAAACAGAGAAGTCTAAACTCAGGAGTGCTGGTTAGACAAAGGGGTTCCCGGCAAAATTTATTTTCAATGATGGTAGGCATTTCTCTGCACCTGCCACAAACACATTTTTTAGGCGGTACCTAGGAATTATTGGGCTTGGTGCTCTCGGTGGGGCAGTAAGGCATTTGTTTTTCTTACTAGTGATACTTTCGTTCCCTGTTTTCAAATCCAAGGAAATGGGGTCGGCCAAGTGGTTGTTTTCCAACCCTAAACTGAGGTTAGGGTTTTTGTCGATTTGTCGATTTGTCAGTTTGGTAGTGTGGGTTCTTTTCATCCCAGTTACCCCATTGATTTTCATAAGCCTGGTTTTCAGCTTCATTTTCGGGTATTATTTCTCCAAAAGCTGAGGGTTAAAACATATTAGTAAATGACGAATTTGTACTCTATAAGCCAGGGAGCATGTTTTTTCGGGTCTCTCTATTTACCTTCTTTGGCCAGGGTCTCAAATTCTGGTAGAAGCTTGCTTACTTTTGTCAAAAGATTTTCTTTAGCCTGTGATGGCAATCTATCAATCAGGGAATAATTAATGGGGGAGGGCAAGAATTCGCTAACACCAATAAAGAATACCAAAAGTCTTGCCTGTAATCGCTCATAATGGGCCTCCAGGTTTTCTGTGGCTTTTTCTATATACTGTGAGTCAATTTTACACATTGCATCCCTGAGCACTTGATTTCCTGTTTTCTTTCTTTGATTTGTCGTTGCTTTCTTTACCACTTTCGGTTTTTTCCCAAAGTTTAGCTTTTTAACAGGTTTAGGCTATTAGGGTTAAATATTGGCGAATACCAGGCTTAACTATTCGCGATTAACCGTTTGTAAAATATTTACCAAGGCCTAACTATTCGGTATTCTATTTGGAATAAACTGTTCGATTCGGATTTTGATAACGAAAATTATTGGTATTCGCACATCCCTACTAGATATGACCTAAGCATACGGTGTTGAAAACTAAAACACTATTCCTACTTAAACATGAGCATTTTAAAACATGATAAAAAATCTTTTGCATTTTCGTATTAAGGCAAGTGTTTATTTTCTAAACTTTTTTACCTGTGTACATTGAAGAGAGCCCTTACTAGATTTAATTCAATATCTGTTTCAGCTTAACCGTTGCAAAACTAAGCTAAAATTATTTTTCAAAAATTAATAGTTCTGAATTGAACATGAAGTATTTTATAATATGGATGTTTAGCAGTTCAAAAGCGAGGCTTGGAATATATTTACATGTTATTGTGTTTGTTAAGATATAAATTTCAGTTAAATACAAAAATTCATTTCAGTTTTAAATATGTCCTATCTGTTAAAAGTCTGACGCTTTACAAATAAATTAAAAGTTATAATATCTCTGAATTTGATTATATTTACTTTTTCCATTTTAAAAACGAAAGCAGGTAAATTCCACATGATGTTCCCTGAACTATATTGATCATCGACAAGTTTCAACACTTTATTTCTAGTAGGTCCTGTCACAGCTATCGTATCCAAACTAACCCGAGCACGTATGTGCCGGATAAACAAATATGTAATGTGCCAAAAAAGTCTGATAAATCCACAGTGATACATAAAATGTTGCAAAATTCAATAATGAAAATAGTAATTATTTTTCAAAAAGTTTATTTGTATTTACAAGAAGCGTGCAACGCCAAGAAAGGTTTCATTTGTACATCCATATTAATATCGAAGATCGGCGTTTTTTATGTATAATTTTAAAATTCTAATATCCGCAATATTTTCTTAATTTTTGCTCATTAAAAATATCACACGAGAGTTTTTCAGTTTTATTATAAAAATTAGCGTTATATGTTTTTTGAGAAAAGCATATTGAAACATTTCATGTTAGAGATTCTTAACTCAATGCTTAACAATAAGAGTAACTTTTCTTTCAGTGCCAAACCCAGAAAATTAATTTATTCCCATATCAAATTAGAATATAATTTCATTTAATAAATATTAAATTCACTGGCAGTAGCATTACGGTGAACTTTTATAAAAGGTTTTTTGTAACAAACATGAACAACTAACAAGAAGATTATATTTAAATATAAATGAATATAAACGGGATATAATCATAAGGAAATATTCTCTATCATTGGATCAATCAGTCTCCATATCAGGTTCTAGTGATTGAAATTAAAATAGATTTTGGAAAAATATCTCGAAGAAGGTGACGGCGAAAGATATTGACATCAACATAAAGAGCATGTAGAATGGAACGACGATGCTACTGATGTCAATATTAGTCGATTTTTCCATTGGTTTCTTCCAGGTAACAAAGTCCATGGGATAACGGGATTCAAAGTCAAGATAGTTGAAAGTTTTACTTTCGAACAGAGTTTGCACGCTAAAACATCACGAAAAAAACCGGATAGACTATATGAATTTCGATCAAATAAATACGGGTAAAAGTTTGAAAGTACATTATCTAATATAATAACGTTATCGGTGACTTTTATTCTTTATACCAATAATATAAATAGGTAATTATTTTTTCTTGTATTTAGGTGTAATTTTATAAATTTCACACTTATAAAATTCTAAAAATTGTTTCACTAATAAAAGCTGCGCTATCGCTGAGTTTTTAAGGTTAAAATCGCTTGAAAAAATTGTTGAATCAATAGTATTTTGATTCGTATTTCGCGCAAATAATATGTGATGTGTTTTATTCTTAAAATATTTAATAAAATGTGCTTCATACTCTCAAGAGATATAATGCTTTAAAATGAACGTGATTATCCCGTGCTTCTTGTTCCCTAAACGGTTTTCCCTGCTATTTGTCTTAAAATTAGTTTTCATTAAGAAAGGTAGGAACCAAGGTAAAAGTAATGCTGACCTGGTTTGTCCGAATTCATCGAGTTCTGGAAAGCTAGTGATCCAAGAACTATTGTAAATTACGCTCAAATAATCAAAGCGGACTTGTTCTTTAGAAAAATAAAAGCCCCCTTGGTCAGCAAAAAACGCTTTATTAGAGGGATCAGAGTTCAGAACTTCTCCGAATAGCCACATTAGATAGGTTTCGCTTATAATCAAGGCTTTCTCTCCTGAAATAACTGGAATGTAGCCTTCGAAATCCAGAAGGTCCATCAGAGTAATGAAATTTTCGCCAGTCAACCCTTCGAACCATTTCTTTACAACCTGGTCTTCGTTAGCCTAGAAGCGAGAAACAATGAATAATCAACCAAAACAATGCATTACTGGATATGAGAATAGAGCACTATAATGAAAATGTAAAAAAGATAGTTGCACTTGTGCTCTAACGTTGTTGGGATACTGAAAATAACGCTTTCATGCGGCCAAAGTGGTAAAAAAGAGAGAGGGAAGTGTTCTTACCAAAACTCTTAGAGCAGCGAAAGCCCCGCCTCCTTCAATAATTAAAGGAGGCACTCCCGATTCAATTAGGTCCGAGAGGGTATCGATGTAATTGTAACTCTCGATCGTGAACTCCGTACACAAGTAGCAACCGAAGAAAAACAGAATGAAAGTCAGTCCGATGATCCACGACGAAGCAAGCAAACGAGGTGTCATTTGGGGCAAAACGACAGGAAGTGCTAGGCAGTGAGCAAAAAATTAAATAATCTCCTACTAAGGTTTATTTGTAGCAAAAGTAACAATTACCTTCATTACACATTAAAGCCGAGTAATGCCAGATATTTTCCACTGTGTCGTGTGCCATACTTTTGAAAGACAAGAATTTGTTACGGTTCATCGCCAAGAAATAAAATACAAGCAAAACTGACACCATAAGAATGCTCAACCCGGTTAATGCCACTACCTAGAAAAACTCTGATGAGAATTGTACGCATTTAAGCTCACTTAAGAAGAGTAAAATTCACTATATTATCCAAAGCTAGCAAAGATAAGGAAGTAGATACGACTTTTTTGGGACCAGTGGTCACGATTATCGTCTTCGCAGTTTCGAATGGCGAGGATGGGCTGTAATTAGGGACCAGGTCGGCGAAGTAAGAAAGTGGTACCGGAAACATAACGCAATGTTTATCCTAAATAAACTCAAAATGTGGTAGTGCAATTTATAATTATCGTAGAACCCTTCTAGCCGAAAATGTTCCACTTACATAGAATTTTTCTGGATTCTCCAAACCTTGTAACAAATCGAAATACCCAATTTTGTGTTCGTTGAAAAGCGTTCTGAAAGTGGCGTACAATTTAAAATTCGACAATATATTTTTTTCGGAATGTACCTTATGTTGAACGCTCTTCGTAGGTAATCTGCCGTGTCTTCGTATCTTGACACTTGATTAGACATTGTCCATGTTTGCTTCGGAGCACATTTAATTATGAAAACTACGTTTTAAAATGATTTTTAAACTTTAACTTTAGTACCTCGATTGTGCCGTAATTTGCCGGGAACTCTTGCGTGTATCTATTGAGTTGAAATTCACTTAAATTTTTTTCTAACGCTGCTTATTATCAATTATATACCTGTATTTATAAAAACGATATTTTCCCAGAAATTCCATTTCATTTGTTCCCATTTTGTACGTCTGCAAAATCAAGAGTGTAATATATGAAACCGTCCAAGAGTGTATGTATATTGTATATTTTAGCCAAACAAACTGAATATTTTGCTTTGATTTTACGCATAAATCTGAATTTATACCCCTCCTTGGAATGGGCGAATAGCCACATTAATAAAAACTGTCTTTGTAGACAAAGACGAAAAAAGTAAAAGATGAATGTAGAAAATCTATTGCCTGAAGTTGCAGATATTAAAATTTTCACCTTTGAAGACATGATTATAAACATCAATTATTTTAAAAACTTTCTTATCTATCTGTAATTGTCCAGGGTAGTAATCTAGTTTAATTTTCTCCAATTGGTAAGTGATTAACTATCTTAAATTGGTGATAAATTTTAATTATCTTTAATTGGCGATCAATTTTAATTATCTGTTAATCTAGTATAAATATCTTTAAAAGGTAATCTAGATTAATTACACTTTATTGGTAATCCATTTTAATTAGCTTTAATCTGTACTGCGCAACCAAATTAGTTGGATAGACAAAAGTTAATCTGGTCTTTAAGCTAGATAATTGCTCAAACTATTTGTTTATATCCGCGGTAGAACGACGAAAGTCCAAGATTGGCTTTCTACACTACTTAAACCATGCTGAAACGTCGTAAGATCCACTGTTTCAGGGTAAACCATGTAAGTCGGAGCATGCAATTAAAACTATGATAAACAATAATTAGACTTGATTTTTCTTAATTATAAAAAATCGGCGCCTGTTATTAATAAGGGGCTTTCATCTTAGACCGTTTTAAATCTATCTAACAAATAGTTATTTTTGTAAGTGTATAAACAAAATATGTAAGAGAGAGTAGGGGTGACGGTATAGAACCAAAAATTTTACCCCCCTTCTTTCCCCCCTTTCAGGGGGGGGGGGTAAAATTTTTGGTTCTATACCTTCACCCTTTAGGGGGGGATGGGGGGGAATTGATGACGTCACGTGATGGTGTTGGAGGGGGGGATGAGATTGGGGGGGGGAATTGATGACGTCACGTTATGGTGTTGGCGGGAAATTTGAATTTATTTTTAGTGTATTGGTATGACGTCACGGCTAGTCTTTTGATAACGTCAAGTGGCTGGTACCTGTAGGGATAGGCTTATGCTAGGCTTATGCTATGGTAGATCCTGA
This sequence comes from Phalangium opilio, assembly GCA_019434445.1. Classification (NCBI taxonomy): domain Eukaryota; kingdom Metazoa; phylum Arthropoda; class Arachnida; order Opiliones; family Phalangiidae; genus Phalangium; species Phalangium opilio. The sequence continues at coordinate 54,462 of JAEQBA010002292.1, read as the reverse complement.
AAAACATAGGCTTATGCTAGGTTATTCTAGGCTTATTATTATTAAGAATCGAATTTTAGTCAAAAACGTTTAATGAACACAATCAATTCCAATTAATTCGCGAATGTACGCGTCGTTATTTAAGCAAATGTTGAATAAATTATATAATTGTAGTTTACGCGTCAAGTTTTTGTCACGAACCAAGTTACAAAAATCTTCGAAAATGCTCGAAGGAACTATACACGCTGCTAGGAAATTTTTTACACGGTCGTAATCATTGTGAGACATAGTACCGCGACTTACATAATATTTTTGATATATATCATTCATGCGTTTTACAATAGCTTCGTACATGCATTTAATAACTTCGGCTTGATCGTTTAAAAGCTTGAAGTGAAATCTCATAAAACTAAATTTCTCGTTCAGTTTCCCTGCCTCGGCCTTTGTTAGAGTGAATACGCTGCCATCGTCGAATACTATATTCCCCTCCATAACGGTTATTTTTATTTTCAAGTTCAAGTAACGATAATTACCCAGGTCGCCAGTTTCCAAAGCTGAATAGATCTCCGTCCACTCCTCCATAAATTCCTTCAAAACGTCTTCCGATATTATAACAATAGCACCGTCCTTCTTTGTCAGAAGTAAGCTTGGCTCGAATCCATTTACACCGAAAACGGCATAGCAATCAGCCCCAAGTCTAACACGGGCGTTCACGCGGTAATCTATGATCTTGGTGGGCATTCTTACGGCAGGTCCTTACGGTTTAAAAGCTGACGACTGAATGATTTTTATTGCGTGATTTTCTTGAGTGCGTACTTGATAATTAGCCTGAGGGTATATTGACTGGTGCTTTTCTTTTTTTATTGCCCTTTATGGGCTACATACCACCCCCTAAAGTCGCGATGGTTTAGTACCTTAAAGGGGGGCGAGGGTAAACCTTTTGTATATCAATGGAATCTGAGTGATTTATGACTCACACAAACGTGTTAAGACATTCCATCGGCTTTTTATTTATACGTAATATTTATACGTAACCATGGTCAGACGGGTCTATGGCCATAAAAAGGGGCAGAACTTGAACAAAAGAATTTATCCCCATCCGTTTTTATTTTTACTATAAAGACGTGTTTTAATGGGTTTAGGGGTATGGTCGAATCAGTTGTATTGTTATGAATTCAATCTATTTTCGGATTTATTGCTTTGTTAGTCGGTGACTCTTCCTACTACGAAACATTTAATTGTTTCCAGGTGTTTGCCCCTAAGGCATTATCTTGACAAGTCTCAACATGTTATGTCTTTGTTGCGTTACCCGAAATTAAAGTAATATTTTTAAAATACCAAAATGCAAATTCAACTAGGAATACAGTTACGAGGATGAAAGTAACGGCCACTATTTTCCCTGGCTTTGAAAGAGCTTCGCGAATTAACGTCTGCTTAGTAACAGCATCCATTACAATCTAACCTTTCATCCCCTTATTTGGGATATAAATAGCGTCTGATTTGGTCCGGACCTCATTTGATTGTTAGACACCGCCAGGATAAGATGAATCGAGAAATTACCCGTCTAGAAACGTTTGGTGCATTTGCGAGTACGTTTGTAAAACCGTCAGAACTAGCCCGTCATGGGTTTTACTATTTAAGTTCGGGGACGGACGCTGTTAAATGCCATTTTTGTGACTTAACGCTACGAGGATGGGAACCTAACGATAATGTTTTCGAGGAGCATCAGAAATTCAAGGCAGACTGTCCATTACTTCAAGGATTACCCACTAATAACATACCTATATTCATCCAAAACCCATTGACTAAAGACATGCCACCAAACAGAAAGTACAGAGATGTCCCTCAAGAAGAGTGGGAGAAAGAAAAAGTCATTCCGCCAACCCAACCCATACCAACAACACTTACTCCGAATGACGATATTGTACTAAGAATTAAACGCGTTAATCTCGAGAAAGCTATAATTGAAATGTTTATTCAAGAACTTTTGCGACATGAAAGTTAGATCCTATTGTTGTAATATATTCCATAACTTATTACGTTTCTAAATTATAAAAGAACCAATCAAAAAACTTGAAATGTAACTCGAAATAAATATAATTTTTTCCTTAATTTGTTCTTTGTATTGCTATTATACCTACTACAGTCTTGATAAAACCTCGTTGAAATAAATTCTAACTAAATTTATCAAAATCATTCCTATTTTCAGTTTGGTTCCTCAAAATTATTTATGGCTTTTGGGAGGGGGTGAATGACCTCGGGGCCCTTAGATGCGTTGGAATTTATTTTTCTTTGATTGGGCCACCCCACAGGTTGGTTTATGACCTTGAAAAGGGGGGGGCGGAACAAAAGCATCTATTCCCTTTGTCTTATTGGGTCATTTCAAGACTTCTATGGCCATAAAAGAGGGCTGAACTTGAACAAAAGAATTTATTTTGTCAATTCTTTAATTGGACCCCACACCAGGTGGTTTAGGACCTTAAAAGGGGGCGTGGTCGAACCAGTTGTATTGTTATCAATGGAATTTATATTTAGAGTGTTTTATGACTAGCCCAAACGTGTTAAGACATGTTTATGACATTGAGGGGGATCTATTTTTTTTCTAATTGTATCACGAAAGTATAAAAGGGCGGATCACTCTAGGCTACTCATCAGTTTACTTCTGACCGCTGTTGATGCAAGCCAAGAAATCTTCTGATCCCAAACAAAACTTGTGAGTTTTTCCGTGCCCATATCATAGTGCTTTAGTATTTTTAACTTAGTTTTTATACGTGTTTTAGTATTTTAAATTTTGTTTATAAGTATTTTACAAGTGTTTTAGTATTTTAACTTAGTTTTTACAAGTGTTTTAGTTTTTTATAAGTATTTTCAATTTTTTTATAAGTACTCTCAATATTTTATAAGTACTTTAAATTTTTTTTAAAAGTACATTACTGTTTTATTGTTTTAGCATTAGTGTTTTAGTATAATTTTGTGTTTTAGTATATTTTTGTGTTTTAGTATTATTATTTAGGCCTATTCAGATTTATTATTAGTATTTTGAGGTATTTGTATTTTTAAATTATCGCAATGGCCAACTCTAATGTAGAAATTGAACTCCCCATTGAAGTTGATAGTTTTTTAGTCGACTTTCCAGACTCGTTAGAAATAGCCTTTTTAAATGCCGATGACACGTTTATGGCAAACTATTCTACACCCCCGTCTATGTTTAACATTACCCCGCAGTCTAGGGCTAACAATAGCCCTTCTCCTCCTCCTTTATCACCTCTAGAAGAGGCGTTTCAAAACGACGATGTTTCTTTTTTAGATGGCTATTGTACTCCCCCCATATCTCCATCTCAGAATGAGTCAATGGATCAAGGGGAAGGACAGGTAGGGGGTGGGGTTCTTACTCCTCCACCTCCACCCCCATCTCCGCTAGTTGCACCACCAGGTGTAAACGTACTTTCTAGCGGGGTAGTGTCCTTCCCCAATTTTAATCTTGATGGATGGGAAATGGAAGTACAGTTTAACAATAACATCGTCGAATCTGTAAGCGACTTCCTAGAGTACGTTTTGGACGACTGTTTACCCGATGACATGATTGCAATTTCGATGACAAGCATTAATAATCCAGGCATTCAAACCGCAGACTTTAGTTTTAGAAGAAGGGATCAAATAGATATTGGATTCATACTAGAAGTAGTGGCTGATAAAGCCTATAATTCTGAAGGGGGTTCAAAGTTTTTTCTCGGTCCTATAGGAATAACCATACAGCGTGTGAGATTGCCCCAAGGCGCCTACCGATGCAAGGCTATTGGAATCTGTAGCTTCGAGACTTTTGCCAGGGAGAAGAAATGCATTGTTCAGATCAAGAACAACGATCGCCTATGTCTCCCTTATTCTCTAGTTTTTGCTAGAATACACAGGGATCATACATTGCATCCCCTTGACAAAAGCCTCGAGGCGGATTTCAAAACACTATGTCGTCCCACTATTAGGAAAAAAGCAGGAGAGAGGCTTAGGAAGATGGCGGAGGAATTAGCCTTGGCGGCGGAAATACCATTGGACGAATGCGCGGGGGCGGGTGCTCTACCTAGATTTCAATCATACCTGGTTGATTACCAATTAATAGTTTTTACGGTTAGAGCAAACGTCCCCTACCGCATTTTCGGCGACCCTGATTTCATTATCGGTGCCGATGGTAATCCAAAGCCGAGGCTATACCTTTTTAACTATCAAAACCATTTTGACGTCATCACCAAACCTAAACCTCTCTTCAATTTTCATTATTTCTGCGAGAGGTGCCTTGTGGGCTATAACCATTTAAACTTGCACGCCTGCAATAAGTATTGTTATTCCTGCCAAAGGGCCGAAGATTGCGAGGGGGAAGAAATTAGATGCGGTACCTGCCATCGCGACTTTAGGGGGCAAGAATGTTTTGACGCCCATAAGGCTAGTGGAAGCAAAACCTTATCCGTTTGCCAAAGGGTTTTTAATTGCCCCCGATGCGCGAAAACAATAGATATGGGGAAACGCAAGTCACCTCACAACTGCGGTGAAGTCTATTGCGTCATCTGCAATAAATTCAACCCACACCCCCACTATTGTTTCATGCAGGTTACCGACTCTAAAGCCCACCCTGCGGCTAAAAAAGCTAAGACCCATCCTTCGGTTACTATCTTTTATGATCTCGAATGTGTTCAAAATACCCCAGACCCTTCAAACCCTAATGCTTTCCTACACACTCCTATCTTATGTATTTCTCAAAAAATCTGTGATCAATGCATTCTCGAGAAATCCGATCAATTTACTTGCGCCACCTGCGGGCCTCGAGAACGGGTGTTTCTCGGGAATGATCCTGTTCTGGATTTTTTAAATTATCTTCAAGAATTCCACAATTCTCCCAAAATAACCGTTATAGCACATAATGCGAAGGGGTACGATTTACAATTTCTGTACAAAGCCATGTTAGCCATCAAAGCGTGGCGCCCTCAAGTGATAATGACGGGAACGAAGATTATGCAAATTCGATATGAGAATTTGACATTTATAGATAGTTTAAATTTCATCCCATCCCCCTTATCTAGCTTTGTTTCCACTTTTGGCTTAGACCCTAGTTTAAATAAGGGATATTTCCCGCACTTGCTCTTCAACTTTGTTCCCGAACACGTGTTTGATCCAAAAGATCCTACGAGTACAAATTATGTCTTGAGGGAAAGCATGCCTCTTTTAGAATCTTACGCGCCAGACAGGCTAACCGAAAAACAACGTTCGGTTTTAATTTCATGGTACAACGAGCAAGTTGAAGCCAAAAAAGGTTTCAACTATGTTGAAGAGTTGATACATTATTGCCGTTTGGACGTTAGGATTTTAAGAGAGGGGTGCTTAAAGTACAGGGAGATTTTTGAGAAGATTGCGGACGTTAACCCTTTTAACACTGCCGTGACAATTGCCGGGCTTTGCAACGCCGTTTTCAGGAAGGACCACCTAGCGCCAAATTCAATTGGAATTGTTCCACCTCACGGCTATAGAATGAAAGACCCTCAATCTAAAGTAGCCATCGAGTGGCTGAGGTGGGAAGCCCATAAGCGCGGGGTCATAATTAAGTCGGCTTTTAACGGTTCGAACCTAAAATTTTGAACATTAAAGTCGACGGGCTTCTAGTAGACGATCTTGGCGCAGATCAAAAGGTCGTCTACCAATTCCAAGGTTGTTTTTGGCACGGGTGTAGAGCCTGTTTCCCGGTAAACAGAGACCTGGTTTTGCACGGTGACGTCACCCAAACTTTACACTCCCGCTATACTGATACTTTGAACTGTAATAAGAGGCTTAGGGAGCTGGGGTATAAGGTAATCGAAATGTGGGAATGCGTATTCCACAAATTGAGGGAGCAAAAGCCCGAAATTAACACCTTTCTCTCTTCCATTCATGTCCAAATCGATGCGTGGGAACCACTTAATCCCCGTAACGCATTTTTCGGGGGACGTACTTCCGCTCTATGTCTTCATCACAAGGTTAAGCCGGGAGAGGAGATTCGATATGTCGACGTCACTAGTCTATATCCATGGTGTAACAAATACGGTAAACTACCTTACGGCCACCCTACGATCTTGACAGACAACTTCCCACCCATTAACGAGATTGAAGGTTTTATTAAACTGGATATCCTGCCCCCTCGTAACCTCTTCCACCCAGTTTTACCCCAAAAGATCGGGGGAAATTGTGCTTTGCCCTGTGTCAGCTGTGCGCTGAAAACAAATATCAAGGGGATTGCACACATTCCGACGAGGAAAGAGTTATTAGGGGGACGTTTGTGGCGGATGAAGTCCATTTAGCGGTTAGAAAGGGTTACGTGGTTGTTAAAATCCACGAGGCCTGGTCGTACAAAATATCTCAGTACGACCCCGTAACTAAATCAGGCGGGATTTTTAACAATTACGTCAACTGCTTTCTGAAGCTAAAACAGGAGAGTAGCGGCTGGCCTTCTGACGTAGTAACCCAAGCGCAGAAAGACCAATACGTAGCCGAGTACTACGAAAAGGAAGGGGTAAAACTTGATCCTAGCTGTATCGAGAAGAACGCTGGCAAGCGTACCATCGCCAAACTGTGTTTGAATTCGTTTTGGGGCAAATTTGGTGAGAGGACTCGCCTTGACAAGGTAGAAGTCTTCGATGATCCACAGAAGTTCTTTAACTTGTGTGTTGTTCTATGACCCAGCAATTGAGGTCAAGACGTTGATACCAGTTAGCGACGACATTTGCGTTGCTAAGTGGTGTTATATCAACGAGATTGACCCAATTAATAAAAATGTCAGTGTTCCGATCGCAGCGTACACCACGGCCATGGCTCGGATTAAGCTTTATTCCTACTTAGACCGCTTGGGTGAGTCTGTTTTATATACAGACACTGATTCGATACTGTACGTTTACACACCAGGGGGCGTAGAAATCGAAACTGGGAATTTCCTCGGTGAAATGACCAATGAGCTTGAAAAGTACGGACCCCAGGCCTACATCGAAGAATATGCGAGTGGTGGATGTAAGAACTACGCATACCGAGTTGTGAACCCTGATACCGGATCGACAGCCGTCGAGATGAAGGTTAAGGGGTTCCGACTTAACCATACCACCAAAGATTTGGTTAACATGGATAGGTTAATGGGGCTTATAGGCATTTACGAACCGCCGGCGGAACCAATCCAAGTACCAATCCCCAAGCAAATACGCCGAAAGGCTGATCACACTGTTATAAGTGTCGACCAGTCCAAGGTTTACAGAACTGTGGTGGATAAGGTCAGATTGATTGAAGATTTCCGCACGCTACCTTACGGTTACCGAGTTTGAGCACATTCGACAGTATCTGTTTCTGTGAGGGGTCTCTTCTTTTTTTTATTTATTATTTATTTATTTATTTATTTATTTATTTATTATTTATTTATTTATCTAGTCAGTCCCGGTGATATTTATTTAGTCAGCATGTATATAAAGTCTAGCCATATTGTTTTTTGATCAATATTATCAATTAGTCATTTTCGTCTCGGTGAAATGTCCTGTGATTAACTAATTTTTTCGTCAATGCTTCCTTAAATATCCCATGTATTTTCGAAATTGCAATTGTTCATTTTCGTGTCGATCTCTTCTATATATATATATATATATA
>JAEQBA010002292.1:0-46230 GCA_019434445.1 Phalangium opilio | reverse complement strand
GACTTTTGGTAAGCGACAACTTCAGAGGTTAGAAAGTAGCGTATGTGGGCAGTATAGCGCCCTCTATCTTATTCATAGAAGTAAAGGCCCGTTTTCAATCAAGCTTTTCTAGTTGCTTTTTTTTACTAGCTTCGCTTCAACAGTAAATCGCGATTTGCCTGACAAAAACGCGATTCAAATGGTGAAGCAAAATCGAAACTTTCACCCGTTTTCAAATTCACTTCTCTCGCCTCTCCACGCTCGTCAGGACCCGTGTTTATATCAGTTGTCTTCTGTTCAATATTTAGGCTAGTTAAAAAATACTCATAAATATCCTTAAAATAGTTAAAAACACCATTAAAATGCTTCTAAATATCCTTAAAATAGTTAAAATCACCATTAATATGCTTCTAAATATCCTTAACACTCGATATTGTTTTTGAAAATTAGGCCTATTCTCACTTTAAAACACGCGGCGCAAAAAAATTGCTCGAGAGAAATAACGTACCCACGTGACTACTAGGCCAAGCGCTTTTTCGGATAAAAGTAAAAGCAAATATCTACCCGAGGTAGATACCAGCTTTTCGATTATTTCACGCGAATCTGATTCAGAAGCGCCCAAAAAAGCGCGTTTGAAAACGGGTTCCGATTTCGCTTTAGCGTTTTGCTTCAGTTTTTGAAGCAAAAGCTTCATGAAAAGCTTGATTGAAAACGGGCCTTAAGAAGAAAAGTACGAAAGCTTTCCTAAAAGCTTTTACCGCAAATCGAAAAATTAACGATATGAAAATTGCTAAACAATTTCAAAATCATATACGGCGAGTAAAAAAGTGTAAAAGGAGCTTATTAACAAACCGTGTGGTTGCCTGGTGGTAATGCGTCCAGCTCTGTGTTGTTTCAACAACATTTGAGTTTCCATTCCAGGGTTCGACTTCCTACCAACGGCGCTTTATTAGTCCGGTATAGAAAAAAAACCATCTTCAGATACGGCTTGAATGAAGTTTAAGGAGGAGGTTTTTTAAATATTTAACTAATTTATTATTAATTTAACTTAATTATGTATGTTATTATCACGCTAATTAAATGCTTTTTGATTTAAAATCCGATTCATAATAATACTAAGCCTAGAATAACCTCTCATAAGCCTATCCTTTTCAGGATCTACAATAGCATAAGCCTACAATAGCATAAGCCTATCCCTACAGGTACCAGCCACGTGACGTCATAAAAAAATTAGCCTTGACGTCATACCAATACACTAAAAATAAATTCAAATTTCCCGCCAACACCATCACGTGAAGTCATCAATTCCCCCCCATCTCCCCCCCAACCCCAGGGATGTCCCTATAACACCAAAAATTTTACCCCCTCCCCCTGAAAGGGGGGAAAGAAGGGGGGTAAAATTTTTGGTGTTATAGGGACATCCTTACTCTCTCTTGTCGCTGAGGGGGAATTAACTGGGCGGATAAACATTTTTAATTGGATTATATTGAAATATAAAACATCAAAATAATTTTCGCAATATTACGAAAAATGATCTCCAGTTTGATATAAAGGTTTGGAAAGTTAAAATGCTAAGCCTAACGATAATGTTTTGTAAAAATAAGTAACGCTAACTAATTTATATAAATTTAATGGAAAATGTTCGGTTATATTATTTTATTGATCTAAATCGATTAAAAAATGGTTGTCTGACCATTTCAGTCTTCTTTTAAGCTGCAACTTCGTTTAATGATAGAAGAAGAGACTATTGTTTCTGCGGATTTTAATCCGGTTATAATTATTTATTTACTCTGTGTTCATTAAAAACGCAATTAATAATTTAATATATTTAATTTCAGGCTTTTGATTTAATATTTATTCGTCGTTAAATATTAAGTAAGTTTCTTGAAATAATTTTCCGCGTCACCAAATTATTATTATTTATGAAACTTAATAAATTATTAAAAAAAGAATAGGGGCTGTTCACAAATTACATATCGTGAAATTAAGTGTTAGTTTTTATTCAGGGGGAGGGTTCGGTAACAAATCATGAATCTCATTATAGCATAGTTTTAGATAGGGTCTTCTCAGCATTTCACAGCCCAAATAAATTGCGAGTGCCGTAGGCCTATAGACCAAACCAACAAATCTTTTGAATTTTTATAACAGCTCAGATCTCGACCTCGGGTCTTGAGGTGAAAAAGAGATAACCTGACTGGCTTTATATCGCCATGCGCAGAAGCCGTTTTACCCCAAGAGTCAGACTGTAAACCAATTAGAAAAATTAGAGATTTATTTTCGTCGCTCAACGACAGATGGTACTGCAGCAAACTTTATTAGTCACGTGATCCTATCCCTTAGATGGAGACTAGACCAAGCCAACTTGTTTATTTATTGGTTGGGTCTATTTCCAAACGATGGAGTGCAACTATTATATCTTGTTATAGTCTCTGGCAATCTAGTACACTTAGAACCAATATTTGGAAACCGTTTTCAAATATACAAGGGTAAATCACCGTTGAAAAATTACGGTATGATAATGATATATAATAGGTAACTTACGAAGATATTTGATAAATTACCGGTTATTTAAGTACATTACCCTCCTTAGTCTTTCTGACAGCCATATTGGTTGGTTTCAGCGTTCCCCTCGCATTCAACCCACCATGCAGAATGGCCCTTGAAGTATCTCACAAATCTTATGCTAATCCCCGAATCGAAAGCTCCCAATGTAACCAAATTTATAAAAAACGTTGCGTGACATTTCAACACTTAGCTTGAACTTGCCACATTTTTTAGCATATTATTATCTCACTCACTTTATCAAACCCCGATTGTTTCTTTTATCCACATTTCGCTGGGAACGTCGATTCATCTCTGACATAACTCTTTTGCGAAGCTGCCCTCTCACGGGATGGGAATATTTGAATTACAAAGCTCTCATTATGCCGCAGAGCATCTTTCCCTCAAACTGTTACTGAGAGTAGATATAAAGTGAGTAGTGCTCCGGTCCGACACTTGACAAAAGTCTCTTTTCGATGTCTTCGGAATCAATTACAACTCCATCAACCTCTGCCCTCCATGGTTTCCTAACACAGTTTTTCAATTGTAATTTGGGATGCATAGACCAACACAGCAGGGGCGAGACTGCCATTGGGGTATTCTCCCTCGCGCCAAGAAGCACCGCCAGATGGAGCCAGAGTTCACTACACGCTGGAGGCTAGCCAACTCGCACTGCCTCTAGCGGATCTTCATGGCGAGATGGAGAATACCAAAATGGCGACCTCGATTGCCCTTGTGTGTTGGTTTCTCTGTACGAAATTTCCAAAATGGTCTATTAAGCCGTAAATAATTCTCGGTAAAAATTTATTTCGCAAGGCATGCTCTATGATCATGGTCAAGAGGACGAATGATATGGAGAAGTGAGTATTTTGGTCCGATGTTGAGAAAATGTCATCGCATTCATCGTTCGTCTTCCCATTTCAGACTACAGAGTCACGTGATACCGTATCTGGGCGTTAGGACAGTCCCACGACCCTCAAGAAAGCGCGACAGTTTCTCTTCTTGCGTTTCCTCTCCTAGTTCCTCCTCCCAGTCAAAACTAGAGATTTAGCACTAGGTAGGGAAACAAAAAGAAGAAGATTGAAGATGACGTTCCCGTAGGCCATCTTTGAAATAATGAAAACAGTAACTGTTGACGAGCATCTGTTCTCTATTTTGTGATTATTAAAAATCGTTAGCCTGTCAACTCTGTAACATACACAGCGATTTGGGGTGTTTAGGTCTAGAAGTCAGGGTACGAAAAAACATGGGCTTTATTAAAAAAAACTTAGCAAACTCGGTTTTATTGGTGTTTTTTTTTTATTTTAAACAGCTGCTTGTATTGTCGTAATTGTCATTCAAATGTCACTGATCAATAATAAGAAAAAAACCTAAAATGTTTCACTAAAAACAATAAATTTTATCAGGGATAGATTTAATTTTAGAAGTAGGAATGGAGTACGGTTAGTATTTACTTCAGTCCGGCTCGAAGAGCAGTATAGAGCCCCTCCCTCCAACACGTAACAAAAAGTTCAAATTATATTATTGCCTCACTTAAACTACGTTTTGATGACGTTGCTGACGGGGACGGCGAAAAATACGTACGTAATTCCTTTTTACCTCTGTCGCTATGACCCACCTCTTCTTAAATATCCCCCGTCCCGGGGAAGGGGGTCTGGGACTTTGACGCGCGCCCAGTATTACTCTGTTCTCCATTCCTACTTATAAAATTAAATCTATCTCTGATATTATTAAATAATACTTTTGAAGTTTATGGTAGGTAAAACACTTAGGTTTTTCGGGACACGAACCTTGTTTGAAGTCGAAATGTACTAAAAATTATACATTATTAAGGATTGATACCATTTCAACCGGTTGGTCAGGCTACTTGGCTTAGTAGCCTCACCCCCTGGTGTAAATGGTATCAAACTTCTAATCCGAAAACTATGTATTGATATCTGAACTACGCGTGTAGCAGACCAGCTGTATAAAAGCCCTAGTTCTTTTCAATTTCGCGGCAAAAATCCAGCAAAGATATCTATATACCGACCAGCATTTCATTACTCCACGTATCTACTCTTGCTGCTGCACAGTAAACTCATAAATCTAAGCATAACTTGACACTACCGTCTCGGAACTATGTAGCCTTCTTTACCATTTCCTTCAGTGTCAAGTAACTTTGTATCTCCGTATAAATTACTACCGCGTGTGTATTGGTCTATTTTTCTTGCTTAGCTCAATATTACACGACGAAATTTACATTTCTCTTACGAGTGAATGAGACAGATAACAATACAATGGAAATGAGAAGGCTACACAGAATTGGAATATGTGTCAACGAAGTGAAAGTTCGAGTCTTGGTTATTTTGCTTTAAGTTTCGGTTAATATCGATTAAATACATTTAAGAGAAACTCTGTTCGGAGCCTCCGAAATGAACTAGGCCCATGCGTGTGGCGAAGCGAGAATATTTTTTAAACTAATTTAGTTCGCCGTGTTTTTCCGCTTGGGGGCGCTTACACGGCCGTAAAATAAAGAAAGTTCAACCCCGTGACCCTGTCGACTGCTTCAGTATTTGGGCCAAGGTCGCGGATTGTAAGTATACGTTTTTATTACTCTTACTGAATAATTTTAATTGAAATAATTTATTTTGTTGTCCTCAATACAATCTAACCGAAAGATTCAATAAAAAGTGAATAGCCCCAAAAACATTTACGTTAATTTTAGGATGAAACTTTTCTCTATCATAAAAATTTTATGACTGACCCCTAAAATATCAACGATAATTTAAGGAAGACCCCGGTCACAACGGCAATATAAGCGCCATCTCGTACACATATATGGTGAAAATATTTTCCTTAAAAACCTGGATTTTTCCCCACATAAAATTTGACATGCATGGGCCTAGTTCATTTCGGAGGCTCCGCTCTGTTTCATCATTCAGACATCGAAATATAGTGTGTTTCACCACAGCCAGTTAAATCATTTGAAATTTAGTTACTTTGACTTGTAATTATTAGAAAGGTTCATGAAAGTAGAAGTATATAATACCTCTCTTCGAGAGAAGTGTAACACCACAATGCGGGGTAATTGTATCATAATTCTTAACAACCAACATTTGGAGCAAGGGTACTAAACCGAATCACGTACACGATAGATAATTCCCTATTAGCGTTTAATTATTTTCCAAGGCGCATGCGCTTGTGGATTAATTTTTGTCCCACGTCAAGACAATCAAGGTTTGTTGGTTAATTGATTGCTGAGGATTTAGTAAATACCAAATAGTTATAGAATTCACCCTAGCACGGTGCGATAGTTACCCATCTGAAGTTTGGTGAGCAGGATACCAAAGAAAAAGGGTGTGAATCTGGGATGAATCATGTTACATAGCTAAAGTATTAAGAGGATACAGAGTGTCAACCTTCTTCTATTATCCCCTTCTGATGAAAGTAATTGTTAAAAGACGAACAACATTGTCCTGAAAACTATTTTACAATCACTTCGAATTCAAAAATAGTTTTCCAACCCATGCCTAACTCTCTTGTTGATGTTGGCATCAAAAACGTGGTAAGAGCCGCTCCTGACCTTTCGATTTTTCATCATGGTGAATTGTATCAAGGATAGATTTAATTTTAGAAGTAGGAATGGAGAACAGAGTAATGTGGGCGCGCGTCAAAGTCCCGGACCCCCATCCCCGGGACGGGAGGGGGGTATGAAAGAAGAGGCGGGTCGTAACGACAGAGGTTAAAAGGAATTACGTATTTTTCGCCGTCCCCGTCAGCAACGTCATCAAACCGTAGTTTTTTTCGTTACGTGTTGGAGGGAGGGGCTCTATACTGGGCTATGAGTCGGACTGAATTAAACACTAACCGTTCTCCATTCCTACTTCTAAAGTTAAATCTATCTCTGATTGTATAATATTAAGTCCGAAGCCACTACTGGAATATCGTATAACCCCCAAATTTAATACGAAAATATAGTATAACCATTTGAATGTACAATGGGTAAACCACGATTCAACATTTCGAATGTCAAATACATAATTTTCCGCATTTTATCCACGAGCCAAGCTTTATTGTTTATTTGTAATCCCTGAGGAAGGCTGTTTAGTTTTTGGCATCTGAAATGCGAACGAAAATTTTCCATTTCAAAAACTGACCTAGTTTAAATAAAGTCTAGCAAAAAATATGAAAATAACGATTTTTCCGCGCACCCCGTTTTCAAACCGACGAATTCGGAACAGAGAACTTTAAAATGAGACTAATTACGCAGAATTTCTGCTTCTAAATAAGAAAGTTACGAACTGCTTTTTAAAGACGATTATTCTTGGCAAAATATCAAATGATTTTTTTAAGATTAAATTCCCATAAACCGGAAATAATTAACAAAATCGTATGGAAAGAGAGGAAATATTGAAGTCACGCTTTTTTTTCAAATTATAGTTCTATTCGAAATTAGATTCATTAGCTTTATATCACTGTTAGAAACTCATACGTCAATAAAAGGTGGAATTCATAAACGTCGGATGCAATGCAATTTAGTACAGGCATAGGCTGGACGTCAAGCGCAAAGGCAGACATTTGCGCACGACGCCATGCCTTCGCCTGTACTAAATTGCGTTGCGTCCGACGTTTAAAGAGTTCCACCTTAAATAAGCAAAAATTCACTAGTTTTCAAAAAAGTTGAGTCTAAACTGGCAAATGAACACGTGTTCTTCAAAACATATACAGGGTGTTTCTAGTAAGTCTGCCATAAATTAAGTGGGATGTTCTTCGGTCAATTTTAAGTCGAAATTGTCCTATGACATTTTGCCGTCCGGACCACTGTTTTCAAGTTAAGATTGTCCAGAGTATTTAATGGATTACCCCTTAAAATTTAATTAAGAAACTGATTTAGACAATGTTTTCTAATTTAATTAAGGGGTCATCCCCAAAACACTCAAATCATATAACTCGAAAACTGTGTCACGGACGGCAAAATGTCATAGAACATTTTTAACTCAAAATCGCCCAGAGAACATACCTTAATTTGTGGCAGACTTTTGTACATTCTTTTTCGCGTGAAATAGAATGATTAGACTGTTTGTTGAAAAAAAAACCAGAAAAAACTCGAAATTGTTAATTTTCTTTCGAATCTAACAAGATATCGATCCCTACATGGAAGATAGACGCGAGAAGTGATATCTGATACATTTTCCATCACGTGACTAGAGATGACGGAAACATCCATCAGAATTTTATAAGGTTAATGGTAATTGTTAGTATAGAACACTGCCAGTTAGCTGTGTAGGGGCTAGAAACCACCCTTCTATGCATTGTGGAAAAGTCACTGGCTCAGTTTTGACATCCCTAATAGACAAATCTTAGATTATTATTATAATAAGTTTATAAGATATGTTCCATAAGTATGACACTAACTATACTTCGTAATGCTTGAGACTTACAACTCGAGCTAGTTCGAGAACGACGGAAGCGAGAATTGAAGTCCTACACTCGGTTGTGCAGTAAATCTTCCTATTTAGTCTGCATTACTAAGCCTTTGACAGCGCCTCACCAGGCGTTGCTTTACGAGAAACTATTACGGTTCACTTACGTCACTTCTTTACAAGCTCTCGGTAATCCGTGACAAACTCATGGAACATATTTTATGAAAGTATGATAATAATCAACTATTTAAGTAACTTTTTCTTCTGTCTTCTGTTTAAAACAAGCTCTCAGTAACCAGTGACAAACTTATGGAACATATCTTATGAACTAATGTATAGTTATAAAATATGCGGAATATTAAAAAAAAGAAAAGGTTGAAAAATAAATTTATAAATTCTTGGAATAATTATAATTATCCGTGAAACTATTTCAAATATTCTAATCTAATATAATTTTAATTTTTTAAAAATGGCAGTAAACATAACTTAAAAGCTAAATATTAAATTATAATGCGGTAAGAGCCGGCAGGGATAGATTTAAATTTAGAAGTAGGAATGGAGAACGGTTAGTATTTTCTTGAGTCCGACTCATAGCCCACCCAGTGTAGAGCCCCTCCCTCCAATACGTAAAGAAAAGTTTAAATTATCTTATTGGCTCACTTAAACTACCTTTTGTTGAAATTGCTGACGGGGACGGCGAAAAATATGTATTTCCTTTTTACCTCTGTCACTATGACCCGCCTCTTCTTTCATCTTTCCGTCCCATGGAAGGGGGTCCAGGACTTTGACACGCGCCAATATTACTCTGTTCTCCATTCCTACTTCTAAAATTAAATCTATCCCTGGAGCCGCTAAATTTTGATAAAATATTACAAATTAATTTATTAACGGCTATACTGTATATGTAGGCCAACAATGTATAACTTGCAGTTTTTTAATTTGGTTCAAATATTTGACGTCTTATGTAACCTAATTGAACTCGATCCAAAATATTTCAATTCCAATTTTAAAAACGTAAAAATAAAACTAAAAACCCTCCAGAAAACTGGCTGGCTTTTAAACATCAAAGACAAGCGTTTTATAAAAGTTTTCGTTTCCCAAACTAATTAAAACTCTGGAAAAGTTTTAATTAGTTAGTTTACTTTTAAGCCCGGGCTTATCTTCCAATTTTCGAATTTCCGTGTCAACAAAATGAACCTTACGTGTTTCAGGCCTTTTGGTATTGTACATAGGCAAGGTAGACCTTAACGTGACTTCCCCAGTAGCACATGGGCTCCACAGTACAGTCTTTTAACAGTCCGTGTGTTCGCTAGGTGTCCTAAAAACTCGGGACTGATAATACACGTAAACACAAGCCGAAAAGCAATAATGTAAACAGTCCATTATTATTACTAATTTTATAAGTCGGTTGACAGTCTTCCGAATGCTCTAAATTTAGCCTGTTTTTCTTACTCTAGATTATATTAAATCAGGCGCGACCAAGTTTTAGTCTTGTTTTGAATCACTCCGCCGGCTTGACTATATTAAGTCTCGGATTTTCAGTGTTAGTCTGGTTATGAGACAGTCCGCTGGCTTCTCAATTTTAACTCTGGCAAGATACAGTTTTAATCTTGATATGGGACAGTCCGCCGGCTTGACTATATTATGTCTCGCATTTTAAGGTTTATTCTAGTTATGAGACAGTCCGCGGTTTCTCTGTAATAAGAGTTGCATTTTCATTTTTAGTCTGGTTATGAGACAGTCCGCTGGCTTCTCCATTTTAACTCTGGGACGATCAAGTTTTAGTCTTGTTATGTGACAGTCAGCCGACTTGACTATATTAAGCCTCGGATATTCAGTTTTAGACTTGTTATGAGACAGTCCGCCGGCTTCTCTAAATTAAGCCTCGCATTTTCAGTTTTAGTCTGTTTATGAGACAGTCCGCTGGTTTTACTATATCAAATCTCGCCTTTTCAGTTTAAGTTTGGTTATGAGACAGTCCGCCGGCTTGACTATGCTAAGTCTCGCATTTTCAGTTTTAGTCTTGTTATGAGACAGTCCGCCGGCTTCTCTAAATTAAGCCTCGCATTTTCAGTTTTAGTCTGTTTATGAGACAGTCCGCTGGTTTTACTATATCAAATCTCGCCTTTTCAGTTTAAGTTTGGTTATGAGACAGTCCGCCGGCTTGACTATGCTAAGTCTCGCATTTTCAGTTTTAGTCTTGTTATGAGACAGTCCGCCGGCTTCTCTAAATTAAGCCTCGCATTTTCAGTTTTAGTCTGTTTATGAGACAGTCCGCTGGTTTTACTATATCAAATCTCGCCTTTTCAGTTTAAGTTTGGTTATGAGACAGTCCGGCGTCTTCTCTATATTAAGCCTCGCATTTTCAGTTTTAGTTTGTTTATGAGACTCCGCTGCCGCCGTATTCTGCAGGCTTAGCCTTCCGCGCCCACTTGGATTCTCGTCGCTCATTGGTCCATAGAGAACTGGATTCTGGCTTTTGATTGGCGGCTTAGGTTTGGAGGCGAAATTGGATTCTGGGCTGAGATTGGATGTTCATGCAAGCAAGAAAAGATAGTGGTTCAGTTCAGTTAGCTTTTCAATTGACACTGAACGTACGGTGTAATGTCAGCATTTTGTGTCGGTTATCGTCAAAGGTCAGTGCAATAACCTCTAACCTCTATGTTTAGGTTCTTTACGCCATCTATTTCGTGAACCTTCAAATAGCAGACTATTTTCCCCAATTCCTACATGTTTAGGGTTAGTGTACTGTATCTCGGTAACATGACTCTGGAATGGAAGTTCATTCAAGTATTATTTAATGTGTAACGATAGTGTGGTTTATGGTAGACGAAGTATAATTTTACATTTTAATAATATAACTTCACAATCTTTACTAAAATATAGCATTGTAACAGGGGTTAATTCTTGTCGTCAAAAACCTTGTAGCAGAATTTTTTATCATGGAAAGGGGCGTGTGTAGCTGAACCATTCAAGACTATCTAAGATATATTGTGCGCAACACACTGGTCAGGCTTTGGAGAGCCTATTTGTCTTTATGAAAGAGAAATTCCAATGCACAGAAATTGAAGACGTAACTGTTCTGATATACCATTCCAGTAGAATGTATCATGTCACCAAGTAATAAGCTGAGAAAAACGAGCGTAAAAACGCTGCTGTAGGTTGAAGAAGCCTAAAACATTAGATTTTCGGTTATAATTCCCGGGTTTAATCTTGGCATTTCTAATTTCTTTTAGTCCTGGATGAGTACTAATTGTTGGTATCGAGTACCTCGATCGAATATCAATACAAGTACTTGTACCAATAATAAGTGATACATATCGTGAAGATTACCAATTACAGGAATGACATTCGACATATAAATGCTCGAACGAAAGGACACCATTAAGACTTCACCCTGTTTCGATAGTGTCGCACACTCTATGGTGTAATCTTGAATGAAACGTATCTTATTGATTGCGTTCAACTTATTTTGGCTTTTCAACTAACGATTTAACGGACGTTGTAGCTTTTCCAGTTTCACATATAAAGACGACACACTTCTATATTAGGCAAACTTACATTCTATTATCACTTAAATCTAAGATTTGCCTAAATGGTCAATTAGGCAAACGAAAAAGTCGAAACCGGAAGCTTCTTGTAATATGTCGGCTTCAATCAGTTTTATTCATACTTTCTACCAAAAAATCTAATTTAAAATTATAATAAATTTATACAGAACGATATTTCAGAACATATAGCTTTATTTTGACCAGTTTATGAAGAAACGTTGTCGCTACTCTCATGACAAGAGGACAAATTTTTGCCGTTGTCATATAATTGCTTATTTATAACATTTTGCATCCAAATGTACCTTCAAACATTGTCTCTTATCTTTTACACAAGCAGGCTGATGTTACTTCATTCGAGGTGACAAGTAGCAGCAAATCCAGTATATAGATAGTTTACACAAATGGAGCATTAATGAAACTTACACCAGAAGGCCGGGCTGCATGGAGGACAAAAAGAGACGGGTTTCTGTCCTCCTGGTGTAAATGTTATTATTCCTCCATATGTGCAAATCCTGTATATTAAGATCAAACTTTTGTGAAGCCTTAAAACATTATTAAATTTTTGTAATATTTTCTAAATAAAGTGGTAAATACACGGTATTTGATGTTATTTATATCAATTTCAAGTTTGTATTGTAGGTTGAAGCGTGGACGTCATCAATATTAACTGTAGTAGCCCATTCGTGTGACACTGTCAATTATACCACTGTTTTATCCCAAATCTTTAGCACAACAAAAACTCATTCACATTTATATTGTTAGACACTTCAGAAACCATATTTACCAGTTGAACGTACTGCAACATTTACTTTTAAACCCATCTATCATAATTTCTTTCTTTGATTATATCATACCTACAGTTAATGGTATCCCGTAGGGGTAGGATTGCCTATGGGGCTGTGATACTTTGAATGTTTATGCTGAATGACGTTTTTGTCTCATTACCCTTGAGTGAACCCATTTCAGCATATCAGTAAGATGTTATTTTATACTATAATTAATATTCTATATTGCATTAATTATATAATTATTATGAGAATTGAATGGCTTTAATAATGGTCAGTTGGCTCATTCGATGCTCATGTTATTTACTAACGACGCAGAACGATAAATGAAGTCACATTAATGATTAAACTTACATAACACCTAAGCCTTGGTTGAAATAATTTTCGATCACGAGCTGAAACGTCTTACACTATAAATGAACGTTTACTTTTATTCCACTATATTGTCACAGATAATTGCAATTGATAAAATAAAATCATACCCGTCCAATGCGACGATTTAAGTTAATCGCTCTTCTTCAAATAGGCATTCGTACTTAGCAAAATATTAACCGTACCGCTGTACCCAAGTCGCCTCTAACAATGATGAAGTGTAGTCTGCTACGTTCAGCATCAGAAACTAAAGCAAAAGCACCGGTGAGTTAACCGGTTGATGACGCTGAACGATTCACCCATCGAAAAACCGTATTTCAAATTTGGTGGACATCCGCAATTCAATTTCGTCTTGAAAGTCGAAACCTAAGCCGCCAATAAGAAGCCAGAATCCAGTTCCTTTACGGACCAATGAGCGACGAGAATCCAAGTGGGCGCGGAAGGCTAAGCCTGCAGAATACGGCGGCTGGTTTTACTATATCATGTCTCGCATTTCCGCTTTTAGACTGGTTATGAGACAGTCCGCAGGCTTCCCTGTATTAAAAATGGCTTGATCAAGTTATACCCATGTTTTGAGACAGTGCGCCAGCTTTTCTATATTAATCCCGCTCATTCAAGTATTAGTCTTGTTATGAAACAGTCCGCCGGTTTCTCTAAGTCTCGCACGTTTAACTATGCAAGAGTATAACTTGAACTCGCCACACTTAATACAAAGTAGCAGGCGGACTGTCACATAACCAGATTGAAACTGAAAGTGCGAGACTTAATATAGAGAAGCCGGCGGACTGTCTCATAACCAGATTGAAACTGAAAGTGCGAGACTTAATATAGTGAAGCCGGCGGACTGTCTCATAACCAGACTGAAACTAAAAATGCGAGACTTAATATATAGAAGCCAGCGGACTGTCTCATAACCAGACTGAAACTGAAAATGCGAGACTTAATAAAGAGAAGCCGGCGGACTGTCGCATGACGATCGTCATGAGACAGTCCGTCGGCTTCTCTACATTTCAGTATCTGATATCCATTATTAGTATTGTTATTAAACTTAGTATGGTAATAAACAATGAACTCGATGGCTCCTTATTGCAGGAGGACATAGACACTGTCTCGCACTGGTGCCAGAAGAATAATATTCCGGTTAACCCCGCTAAATCTGTCCATGTGACCTTTACACGAAGAGTCAGTCGTACTATTCTGAACTCCTATAAAATAGACTCCACTTTAATTCGCTCAGCAACTGAGACTAAAGATCTTGGTACGATATTTGATGCTAAACTTCACTTTTCAAACCATATCACGAAGACAGTTAGCTTATGCCGCCGTACCTTAGCCGTTTCCCTAAAAATCTGTCGCCAATTACGCTCTCTAAGTCATTTTCGGCTTCTCTATTTGAGCCTCGTTCGCTCACGTTTAATATTCGGTTGGGTTGCCTGGGCTAACTGCAGCCAATATCTTAAAAATAAAATTGAAGGCGTGCAACGAAAATTTATTGAGTTTTGCCACACGTTCTTTATACCACGATCTAAATATAATTATACCTTACTGTTAACTATTCTTAATATCCTAAAAATTGACGATTATGTTAATATTAATGATTTTACTTTTCTATTTAAATTGATAACTTACAAAATCCCCCTATCTAATCTCTTAATGAGCCTAAACTTTTCAACTCGTAAGAATTTGCGTTGCCTGGACACCTTCTATATTAATCGTAAAAGTTTAAACCCGTTAGTTCGCATGCAAATTACATGCAATAAATTTGCTAATGTTGTAGATATTTTTTCTGATACTCTGCATGATGCCAAGAGGCTAATCCGTCTTCAATTGTTTAATAATTATTAAATAGAACATTTCACAATATAACTTCCTAATCTCAATGTACTGTCGTGGCTATTGTATTATTTTATATACTTCTATATAATTTCGTTTAATTCTGTAAAATTTTGTGTAAATATGTATAATTTGTTTATTGTATACTTTGTAATATTCTACTAAGTGTGTATAATCTCGTGAGTTGTGAACCAACTTTTTTTATGCACAATAAACTTCAATTTCATTCATTAGATGTTTTAGGTGTCATTTGTTTTTATTTTATTCCTTATTTCAGTCCCTGACTTCCTTGGTTTTATCTTGTAATGAGACATTCCCCTGGCTCTCCCGTAATAAGTCTATGACTTCCTTATTTCAGAACTCTAATCAGACAGTCCAATAGTTACGATATATTAAGCTTCGCGCGTGCTAAATTTAGACTTGTAATGGAACAACTGCCGGCTGCTCTATTTTTGAGTTTCCATCGTCGTCGAGCTTGTTGGAATTTATCTGAATTGTATCTATATCATGTCAACGTTTGACTTCTTCAATTTGTTCCGTTTTTCATTCTAAACTTCTGTTATTTTATTTAAATGATAAAAGTTTATGGAAATGTGTGGTTTCCTTTAATGCCAATGGATAGCGGCATGCTCGTCAAGTGATCACGACTCCCACACTCTACGTGAACGGCCCAAAGTGTAGGATTTCGGTTGAAATAAAGGTTTAGAAAATCCAAATAATAACGAAACCTATTCTCCACTAAAGTTCCACGATTCTGCTGATGTAAATTTGAACTACAAGCAAAACTTTATTTAAAAATCCATTATATCTCAACAACTAACTGTAACATGTTAATTTACCCAGATTTAAATATAAATTTATCTTTATATGCATGATTTTACAATAATATCAAGGAAAGTGTTAAAGAATACGGCTAATTTCATCTTTCCCTTATATTTAGATAAGCCTTCAAATCGTTCTAAAACATATATCTTTGCTCCTCTGTTATTATCGGAGATTAAATAGCTATGAACACTTTCGTTAAGTGCAGTCATTTGAAGCTATTTACCACTTTACGAAAGTCGCCAAAAGTGCGGGAGTTCGGTCGAATGGGGTCTCCGAATCAATTTTTCGATCGAATAGTTTGAAACCGTCCATTTACCAGCCGATATCGTGTCCATTCGCCAGCCGATATCGTGTCCATTCGCCAGCCGATATCGGGTCCATTTTGCCAGCCAATATCGTGTCCATTACCCCAGCCGATATCGTGTCCATTTCCCCAGCCGATATCGTGTCCATTTCCCCAGCCGATATCGTGTCCATTTCCCCAGCCGATATCGTGTCCATTCGCCAGCCGATATCGTGTCCATTCGCCAGCCGATATCGTGTCCATTCAGCAGCCGATATCGTGTCCATTCGCCAGCCGATATCGTGTCCATTAGCCAGCCGTTATGTTGTCCATCCGCAAGCCGATTTTGCGTCTATTCACCTTGGGATTTCATAACCGTTTACCAGTTGATTTCGTGTCCATCCGCTTGCCGATTTTCTGACCGTTTGCTTGCAAATTTCTTGTCCTCTAGACTACCAATTTCGTGTCCACTAGACTACCAATTTTGAATCCATTCGCCAGCTGATTTTCAGACCGTTTGATTGCAAATTTCTTGTCCATTCGCTTACCGATTTTGTATCCATAAAGTGCATTTTGCAATCAACCGTAGTAAACGTTGGGATAGCAAGACACTTATCTGGGCGGACATTTCGCACTATAGGGTAGGGCCTAAAGTCACAAATCAGGCGATCCAAAAAACCGTCCAGCTAATTAAAATTCGTACTGTCCCCGCAGTTGATTTTTGTTGCAGGGGTTTATATCTGTCGTTGGCAGATCTAAACTTTTAAGATTATTTGAAATTTTCTTTATATTTTTCTTTAGTTTACCAATCTCAAAACACCACAGGGCAAGTTTTAATGGAATTTTATGGTGTTTTGCGTTTGCCTTGAGAATTTTTGTTTTGAGTTGCATAGGTCTACAGAGATCAAATAAAACCAGATTTTGTACATTCATTTGACTATAACCGCCTGATCGATATCAAGATATCCATATACAGAGTGTTTCAGATATGTCTGATATAAATTAGGCCTAAGGGGGATGTTCTTTAGGTGATTTTGAGTCGAAAAGGTTCTATGAAATTTTTCTGTATGGGCCACGGTTTTCGAGTTATGATTTGTGTGTTTTATGGATGTCTTTCACTTTCATAATTGAATTTAAGGTGTTATCCTTAAAAGACCCAAATTATAACTTGAAAACAGAGGCCTGTTCGACAAAATATCCTGCTTAATTTAAGGCAGATTTATCATAAATACTCTGTATTTATTGCTTTGAGCTAGTTTTTCGCATTTTGTGTTTATTTTGGTTTAGTAAAAAAATGCCTCACAAAGGCTTAGTATGAAATAATATTGCTAGGCTTCGAAATTGCTTCAAATATGCTCTAGATCAGCTTCTGACTTCATGGTAATCGCTCAGATCTGCTCCGATCATGAAAATCTCACTTTCAATATTCTTGCTTTTTTTCTATTTCTTGTTTCGTCTGCTAGCGGCTAGTTTGAGGTTCTGGTCAGATGCATTCTGAATTGTGGATAGTTTTGCAAAGCATTTTCCTCGAATAAACGTAAAATATTCTATTTATCAAACCTAAACTCCCCACCTCATTCCGGGCAGCGCAATACGGCATTCGCTACCAACAACATTGACCCGGACAAAACGGTATGTCTGAGCGATATTTACGAGGCTTTGAATCATCTGTTGAAACCTGACAGCCTTGTCAGAGAAAAGGGCTCTATTCTTGATCTCCTATGGCAAAAAGCCGATTCTACGGAGGCCACGGTTGGAGCCTTAGTTTCGCGCATTCACACTTTGGAGGAGAAAGTTGCCAATTTGGAGGGCAAAATTCAGAAACTGGAGAATGAAAATCGGAATTTGCTGGAAATAGTACCACAGCAACACGCCAATCTCACCTCTCATGATCTGCAAGGCGACACAACCGATGGTACTAGACCCTTACCATCACCCATGTTGATAAGCCATCTCCTGAGGAACGGCGCCGCCACTCAGCCTTGGTTTCGGCCACCGCTACAACGTCCATCTGGCCTACCTCGACCTGACCCAGCCGTGCCTACCAGACGGGAAACTAAACCAGTGAAACTTGGGTCCGGCACGAACACCCGCCTCAAGGCCGTTGTCCGCCGTCCTGGACCCCGTAAGGCTCTATTTGTCAGCCGGCTCCCGGAATCCTTACTTTCCTCTGAGCTTAAGATTATTCTGGCCGAGGACGCGGGGATCGCTTCGGCTATTTGCAAGAGACTGAATACCAAGCATCCCCGAGCAGACCATTCCTCATTTTATGTATCGTGTGAGGATAATAGCGAATTTGATAAGCTATCGGATCCCTTAACTTGGCCTACGGACTGTCTTATTACGGAATTCAACGGTATTCCACGTGATGCCCATCTACATCCTTCCGAGAAGGGGAAACAAATTGATCGCACTCAGACGGCCGAGGATTCTTCTGACGAACAATGAACGAACTTAATATTGCCTATCAAAATGTTAGAGGCCTACGAACTAAATCTGATGACTTTTTTAAAATTTTGTTGCTCTAGATCTAGACGTTATCTGCTTAACGGAAACGTGGCTTAATAAGACTCACTTTACAAACGATTATTTCCCTTCAACGTATAATGTATACCGAGCCGATAGGCCGGACCCACTTTATAAAAATGTTAGGGGAGGTGGAGCCTTAATTGCAATTCGAAAATGTTTCTCTTCTTGCCGTCGCAGTGACCTTGAAGGATCACAAGAATGCGTATTTGTAGAAATTAAACTAAACAACAACACCAATTCCCTTATCTTAGGCAACGGGTACTTCCGTCCATCAAATGATGATTCTCAATACAGAGCTTTCTCGAATTGTCTTTTGAAGGAGTTGGCCAACACCGATCATGAGATTTTGTTGCTTGGCGACTTTAACCTCCCTGGTGTTAATTGGGAAATTTTCAGTGCTCAAGGCTTCACCAACCCTATTAAATTAAAAGCCTCCCACATTTTCGATATTTGCTACAATCTAAATTTATACCAACTTAACAAACGTAAATCGAATCTTAACTTGCTTGACTTATGTCTTACTAACATTAATGGTTTGGAAATTGTAGATCTTAAGGATCCTTTTGTCGACGTTGATGCTTATCATCCCCCGTTTTGTGTGCTTGTTGCTCCTACCTTCGCCCCCGCTTCAACACCTAACGACCCGGTCTATGACTTTAGACAGGGTGATTATAACTTGTTATATTCTACATTGAGAGATGTGAATTGGACGAGACTTTTTGAATCTCATGACGTAAATCACTGTGTTGACTTCTTGACCGCCAGCATCACTAAGGCAATGGACAAATCCATTCCAAAGCGTGTTAACCGCAGCTGCCCTAAGTTTCCATTATGGTATTCGCACGACCTTAAAAAAGCACTAGCTAAGAAAAAATATTTCTTTAAAAAAAAGAAACGCTCCGGAGCCTTACAGGATGCCATTGAGTTTCGCAAGTACAGGGCCATAGTGAAACGCTTGACTGCCAGGGATGCTAACCTCAAGGCGCAATCTGTTTGTAGGGATGCATTATCTCACCCGAAAAAATTTTGGGACCATGTAAACAGTAATCTTAAAGAGGGTCATAAAACCATTTCACTCAAAATAGGCTCTACACTAGAATCTGACCCTGGAACCATAGCTCCAACATTTGCCACGCACTTTGCAGGAGTATCCGTGGACAAGTCGATTCAAAGTGACACTTTTAGCTTTCTTGTCCCGGAAATAGAGCCCATCCATTATGACAACGCGGATATTTTGCCCTCGGAAATCATCCAGGCTCTAAAACAGCTGCCAACTAAGTTTTCCACGGGGATCGATGGTATCCCTGCCTTCATACTTAAAGGATGCCGGGATATCATTGTGCCTCTTTTAGTTCATACCTTCGATCTCTCGTTAAAGACGCATTGCTTCCCTACTGGCTGGAAAACTGCTGTAGTGGTTCCGATATTCAAATCGGGCTCTTCCACGGATTATAAAAATTATCGCCCAATATCACTATTATGTGCTTTAGCTAAGATCTTTGACATACTTATGCATCACCGCATACAAAGGTGGTTCAACTCTTTTCCCAATGCATGCCAGCATGGCTTCATGCCAGGGAAGAGTGTTGACACCAACCTCGCTTCCTTTATGGATTTAGTTGCCCCACAGGTGGCGTCCCAGGGTCAGGTGGACGTAGTCTATCTCGATCTTGCGAAGGCGTTCGATCGGGTGTCACATAGTGTTTTGGTGTTGAAACTTCGGCTGCTAGGCATCAACGGCGATATGTTACTCTGGCTTAAAGATTATTTACTGTCGCGATCGAATATCATTAAATGTAACGGTAAACTCACTACTGTCACCTATCCTATGAGATGCGGAGTTCCCCAGGGCTCATCACTGGGACCCTTACTCTTTAACATATATATTTACGATCTGCAATTTAAAATCCGACATTCTCATATTTTTCAATTTGCCGACGATAACAAGATCTGTAAAGTAATTAATACCATTAGTGACACTATTTTATTGCAGCAGGATCTTAAGTCATTAGCAAATTGGTGCGAAATTAGTAATCTACCCATCAACCCCGCCAAATCTGTACACGTCAGTTTTACAAGACGTTATGGCAGGGCTATCCGGTCGGCTTACCACATAGAATCGATGGTCATCACGCGAAAAAGCATCATGAAGGATCTTGGAACCACATTCGATAGCCGTTTGTTGTTCCAGGATCACATCCATGACTGCGTTAATCGCTGCCGGCGCACCCTAGCGGTAGCGTTCAAATTGACGAGAAAATTTAAATCCATTAAACATTTTCGCTTGTTATACTTAAGCCTAGTTCGATCTCGTCTTGTTTTTGGCTGGGTTGCGTGGGGAGGCTGTGCCCAATATCTTCGGGATAGGATTGAAGGTGTACAACGTAAGTTTGTGCAATACTGCTCATACAGTTTTTTGCGCGACGAGGAGTACCACTATGAACCTTTATTATTAATACTTAAGTTACCTACCATTGAGCATTTTTGTAAAACTATTGGCTTTAAATTTGTCTTTAAACTCCTTAACAATATAATCCCTCTTCCTGCTTTATTGGGAAACTTAAATATAAACGTGCCTCGTATTTACCGAAATAATCCAAATACATTTTATGTAAATGGCTCCAGCCTTAATCCTATTAATCGCATGCAAAGATCATGCAATTTCCTACGTTTTAATCTAGATATATTCGCAATTAAATTAACTGACATCCGTTAACCCTTAGCACATGTATAAAATAACATAGTACCAGCTTATCCATAGTATACTCTTTGTCTTGTATATACTTAAACTTGATTGTTGTTCTTTCGTTGTACACAATGTGCATGTTCACGTGAGTCTGTAAATGACTTTTTTCATGTACAATAAACATTCTTTTCATTAAATTGGCATAAACAATGAAGAAAATATGGCAGCATACATTATAGAACCCTTTCCACATTTCTTTCGATGTAGACTTTGTTTCACCAGTTTGAAAAATAACTAATAAGAAAATTTTTAAAACCCACTTTGAAGTGCTTTTGATTGGGAAATATATTAATATTTTTCAGATCGTTGAGAGCGATCGCAGAGCGAGCTATTTGTCAAAAGAAATGTGTAAATTCCACCCCGAGTTGTTTTTCTTTTCAAACATTTTTTAAAGGTACTGATGCGATAATTTTAATTAAGGGAGAGGCGTCTTGAGTTTTAAAAATCGTGCCTGAAATGATTTTTGGAATTTGAATAATTAAGTGATACGTTACATAAAGTGAATACCTCCTGATTAGGTAACGCTGCACTTATTTGCTCGTACTCGTATGGGATTTAATTTCTTTGATTAATGCTGTAATCTTACGTCTGTGCGACTGAAATATTCCCTCACCGCTGAAACGAAACTTCCCAGAGTCTTGTTGATTTTAAAATTTCGATTTACTGTATATCTTTTGGATTAAATTACAAAAAAAAACCAATCGTAAGGATCCTCTTAGAAATTTATTGCAACTATTAACAAAGTTTATCTTGGCCTGGTAATTCGCCTAGATACATTAAGAAAGTGGCTACATGTATTACCAAAAGTTTATAAGATGTTCCATAAGTATGACACTACCTATGTTGCGTAATACTGGAAACTTACAGCTGGAGCTAGTTCTGAAACGACAAGTGAGAATTGACTACACTCGGATAATTTTGCAGTTCATCTTCCTATTAAGCCTTTGACAGCGCCCCACCAGGCATCTCTTTACCCAGAATTTATGACCTACCTCACTCACTCACTACATGACAAGGTAAAGTTTGTAACCAGTGACAAACTTATGGAACAAATCTTTTAAACTTAAGGTATAACTAAAAATAAATAAATAAATAAATAAAACGTATAACTGATATAATAATCAACACCCAGTCCAAAATAATTTACCTTGAAAGCTGAAGTTTTGCAGGGACGATATTCATAAGTAAGACAAGCCTCTACGATGTTAAAAAGGGGTAGGCAACCCTCAGTATCAAGACGTACAACGGGGTTGACCCTTAGCCGTCTCTGCGCATTCCCTGTCCAGACCCAAAACAGGCGCCGAAAAGCGAGATGGAACACACTGTTTTACCCCGACTTCCATTCAATTAAGATTTAGTATACGGGTTAGAATATCCTTTAGTCTCGTTTTTTTTTATTTGGGCGTGAACATGCCGCCATCTTTAAAATGGTGGTCCACAAAGTAACAAAAGTATCTGTAGGGGCTCTTTTCTGCTAGTCTATGTATAAAAACAAAGACCCATAAAATGACGAGCTAAATGAATGTAAAACATCTTTTTGGAACGTTTAAGTAACCCATTTACAGTGGTCGTTACATCCCGACCGTATCTTAACTCACTCACCACATGTTAGCTTTTGGACTTGTGACATTATCCCACTGAATTTGTGGCTTTCTGTCGGAGAAAGACAAGGAGTAAGGGAATGGAAGAGGATGGGGGATTCTAGCGTAGAAGTATTGGAGTCGCTCCGTTGACCATTTGGACAACGTGAATTGGTAATAGTTGTTCTGGTTTTAACGGAGAAGTCGAGGACAGGCTAGGGCGGAGCGGTCTTCGGGAGGTTAGTTTGCTCTGTTCGACGAAGCGTGCATGTTCTGGGCTTGTCCTTTTTTCTTTTTTTTTATTCTTCCATGGATTCCCCGTAGGGACTAAGTCTTAAGAGTCCTTTTTTTGTGCCCTATCCTTTTTGTCTATTGGGTGACGAAATTGATTTGAGGGGTGTTCTTGTCTTGTTTTCTCCAGATAGACTTTCCTTCTAGTTATGTTTCTATATTAAGGGTGAAAGCCTCGGTCACCTGATATATATTATTTAAAGTTAAATGCTTAATTTTAACTATGATAATGCATTTACTGGTGGGTAAAAACGGAGCCTCCGAGATATCTAGGCCCATGCATGTCGATTTTTACGTGGGGAAATATCCAGTTTCATAGAGGAAATATTTTTACCCTTTGTGTGTACGAGGTGGCGCTTTAATGACCGTTGCGTCGGGGTCTTCCATAAATTATCGATGACATTTTAGGGGCCAATTATAAAACTTTTACGAAAGAGAAAGGTTTCACCTTTAAATTAACGTAATTTTTTAGGAGCTATTCACTTTTTATTGAATCTATTGGTTAGATTTTATGGACAAAAAAAGTAATTATAAGATTTTAACATCGTTGTTTTTTTAATAAAACAAAACTTCTTGAAGTTGCTAATTCATAGTTTTCATATACCATTAGAGGATTTTTTACCCCTTCAAAACCTTTAATTTTTTTAACCTTAACATTTTTATCCTTTACTTCTTTGGCACGATTGTTTAGTAAAGGTCTTCGGAAATTTTCTAAAACGTTTTCTTACTATCCGCGACTTCGGCTTCACCGCTCTACGTCTATGCCTTGCCATAATATTGTAGCAGTCGACGGGGTCATGAGGCTGAGCTTGTTTATTTTACAGTGCTAAAAGCGCCACCAAGCGGGAAAACACGGCGAACTAAATTAGTCAAAATATATTCTCGCTTCGCTACATGCATGGGCCTAGATATCTCGGAGGCTCCGGTAAAAATTATTTGAAATACGTCACGTGATGGCAAAATACAAAGACTACACATAGAGTGGGACTGGACACGTAATCCTGGTTTTTTCGCGAGATTGCAGAATGGCCAGTTCCCCCTAATAGAAAAGTTTTCGAAATAAAACGAACTAAGTTTCTTTGAGCCACACCTTTGCTCAGTCACGTGGCTATGACGTATTGCTATGTAAAGGTTCAGTAACGTTCTGAGATTGAAGATTATTGAAACCTGATAAGTCTTACTCCATTTGAATGACTATTTTCTTATTGTAGGTGACAAAGTTTGGGAACCCATTTATCATGTAACTAATTGTTGTACACCCCACGTTCTTTAACACTTTGTACTCAGTCTAACCAAGAAGTGATATCTAATTTATTGGGGAGTTGGCATAAGATGCCCAAGTATTCGCGCGCCATAGTCCCAGACTCCCAGTCCCCCTTTCAAAATACAAGGGGGGACGTAAAAGGAGGCTGGGCTATTTCGCCTCACCTCAGTCGGAAAATACGTAATTTTCGTCATTCGCGTCGCGCTGACGTAAGTTTTCAAGAACCAATGAGACGCTGATTGTAATTAGAGGCGGGGATTAACTCCGGACCTACGTTTGGACTGGAGACAAAGCTGGAAATGTGGGTAATTTATACCTTCTCCCTAATAAACTAGATATCACTTCTTGGTCTAACCTAAAAAATACAACCTTAATTTATGGCAGGTTTATCTGAAACACCCTGCATTATAATGAATAGTGTGGGAATAAACTCCAGGGATAAAATGTACGCACACTAAACAAAGAATCTCTATACTTACTAGTTAACTTTATTTTCAGATTAGTTACGTGATACTTGTAACAATTAGCGACATTTATTCAAACCCATAGCTAATCTCTACTTTATAAATGAACGTGCATTCATTTAGCGTTTAAAAATGTAGAAAACCCTTTTGAGTTCACAAATAATACTAAGTGCTTGAGAACACAATATAAAGGAGTTCATCTTCTGCCATCAACTTTCTAAAGGTACAGCTATATTATTGACTGAATTAAAGCCTGTACGTAATGGTAATATTTATATTTTAAAACTCGCTAAAATTTATACTCCATAAATTTTAAAATTGTGCTAAGGACGGACGTTAGCCTTTGCCTTAACAAGTTAACCCTAGAAAGCTGGCAAACCCCCATCTCTCTCAGATGTAACAAAGATTAACTGGCTTGAAGAGTCTAAAGGTTAAGAGGGAGGCATAGCACCAACACGGAATAATGACGCGATTTAATCTCCTTAATATTGGAGCTCGGAAACAGTGGACCATTAAGGGGTGGACTACAACCGTCTGTAAAGCGGCTCTAGTCACTTCAATGGGTTATCAACAAGAGGTAATATCAATAGTACTTTTAGTAACATTTATCAGGCAAAATTTGGGTTGCGTCTTGCCAAGAAAATATCTCGAAAAACGATGCTAACCCCTAATGTAAGCATAAGCGAATCATCATCTTTAAGTAGCCATCTGAGACTGTTATGTCAAGAGCACTAGAGATATTTTTTTTGTGAAGCTTCTAAGCCACGAGCGGCATAAGGAAGATGTTTATATGGCTATCTTGGGTTGAATTTTTTGTTTAGGGCCTCTTTATAGTGGGGTCTTTTCCTGCTGGCTTCAAACTGTGTTTTTTACATGTCTCGCGTGGTACTTTTCCTACACTTATGCTACTTACTTTTTTAAAAAACAGTTTCGGCAATCGAGGAGTGGTTTTTATCATCTCTCGTGTTTCATCCTAAGAGTACACTAAAGGGATGCCTTTCACGTTGGTATTGTCTCATATAATTTATTGGCGGGTTGGTGTGAAATACTTATATGTTGGGGAGGGGGACAGAGTAGTCTTCACGGATTCCATTCAGACATAGAAACTTAATCGTAGATCATAAATTTATGGTATTAGCAGTAGATATGGAAGGTATAAGGTAGACGAGCTGAACGTTGTTGCATTCAGTTCCCGTTAAAATTTTACAGGTACTTGCGGCGTTCGTGTTGACTGTAGCCACGTGATTCCGGGTATATAAATTACTATCCGTCTTCATAGAATTAATAGAGTGAAGCAGACGACACAATTCAACCAATAGAGAAGTGTTTTATATAGAAGACAATCAGCAATATCGCAAGAAGCTGAAATGAAGTGTATACTTTTTGGCGAGATATTCCCTTATGCATTTGTTAAGGCAAGAGTTTCTACTCCTCATCTTTAGATCCTCTATGGTTACAACAGAAGTAAGGAAACTTCTCACGGATATTAGAAAGGCTTTCCGTCACTAGTCCATGGGTAACTAGTCTATGGCAAACTTTTAGCCTTCCTTCGTGCCTTTATATAGTACCCTTGGAATATTTTTGATGGCGCTTCAAAATTAAATTAAAAGTCTATCGGGATATTCACTTTAAGCAGGCTTGGAAGATTTAGCGAGTTATTTTAATTAGACTGATATGGAGCCGGAATAAACTTAATGAATTAGATCATGATCGTGCTAAAAATAAGGCACTAAAGATGAAAAGAACTGGTTGAAAATTAGCTTATCTTACAAAAAGGTAGATCAAACGCTATATACTTGAATCTTTTTATAAGGAAAAGCACCCATACTGATTCCGATGGGGACCACATTATGGTCAAAATTTTTTCTAGTTTTTAGACGCAGAAATATAACGTGATCTGAATTTATTTTTTGAGGCGCCATCAGGTACAAACTAAGGAATTTCTAACACCTTTTAGTTTACACAACATGATTCGTAAAAGTAATGATCTTGACTGATCTCTTTTTAGGTCTTATCCCTTTACAGTTTGTGACTCATCTCTTTTTAGTTCTTATCTCTTTACAGTTTGTGACTAATACCTTTATAGTTCTTATCCCTTTACAGTTTGTGACTAATCTCATTTTAGTTCCGATCCCTTTACAGATCTTATCCCTTTACAGTTTGTGACTAATATCTTTTTAGTTCTTATCCCTTTACAGTTTGTGACTAATATCTTTTTAGTTCTTATCCCTTTACAGTTTGTGACTAATATCTTTTTAGTTCTTATTCCTTTACAGTGTGTGACTAATCTCTTTTAAGTTCTTGTCCTTTTACAGTTTGTGACTAATCCCTTTTTAGTCCATATTCCTTTACAGTGTGTGACTAATCTCTTTTAAGTTCTTGTCCTTTTACAGTTTGTGACTAATCTCTTTTTAGTTCTTATCCCTTTACAGTTTGTGATTAATCTTTTTTTAGTTTTTGTCCCTTCAAAGATTGTGACTATTTTGTCTTTAGTTCTTATCCATTTATAGTTTGTGACTAATCTCTTTTTAGTTCTTATCCCTTTAGAGTTTCTGACTATATAATCTCTTTTTACCTCTCCGAGTGACGTATGTCACGGAGAGGTTCTGTAACGATCGTGTGTGTCTGTCTGTGTGTGTGTCTGTTGTTACACCCACGTGACCGCGTTCGCAGTTTCCAAATCGGAGCAAACGTGTTCGCCATTTCCGAACTGCTTTCACAGTCACGGAAATGGCTCCTCTACTTGAGTTCTCACACCACCATCTTCTGGTCTTTGTCCATCCCACACGGACACCAGTCTGTACTTACTGGCTTCTAACCACCACCATCCTTTGATCTTCGTCCATCCCACATGGACACCAGTCTGTACATACTGGCTTCTAATCACCACGTAGCCTACGTTAATCAAGGCCCGCGCATAGCCTTCTGGCTATGGGCGGCATTGAAAGGACGCGCCAGCTTGTTTTTTGCGCTTGATTCTCGGATGGTGGCGCTTTTAGATAGTAAATGTTAAGGGATGTTCCATTTATTTGAATTTGTAGAGCGGGAAGATTAGAGGGATCATGCATAAAATTGATTTGACTAAAATATTTTTTATATAAGGAAACGCATGCATTTCTTATATATCATTATAATAATTATTATCAAAAGGAGATGATCTAAAAGGACATAGCTTTCCAGCCTAGGAATGAGGGTATTGTGTGTCAGGTTATCTCTAACGAACGTCTCATCTCGAGTATTCCTAAACTTGATATCCCAAGGCTAGGCCGAATGTATTTACTGTAGAGTAAATGGTTGTTGAACACCCAAAGTTTTTCTCTACTAACATTTTTTCTCGGCGCCAACTAAAATCAGCCGCGGAAAGCTGGGTCTTACTAAAAAAATTCCACCCCCCTTAAAAAACGTACGAAACTTAAATTTTTGGATTGGAGGTTGGGTCCGTTTGTGGTGAGTTACTCAGCCAATAGAGAGACGGATATCTTATAAGACGATCGGAGTTTACGTTATGGCGGAGCAAGTTATGAATAACGAATCGGGTGTAAATGTATTAATTTAGAAATGGATAATAGGCTCTCAAAACAAACTCAGAGCATTTCCGCGCCAGAAAAATATAATAGGCCTTTATAGAAAGTTTTTACGGCTTGCGCACCTTGTTGATTTGTCCCGCCGCGCCTGCGCATTACAACAGCCATACGTCACCAAAATTCTCTCGGAAGTGACGTCACTAAACTCAACAACCAAGGCTTAGATCAAAATTCTTAAATAAATATACTTTACGTTAGATCTAATCATTATAAATTCATACGAGTATCAAATATCAACATTAGAATAGTTCGGCATAATATGAATAAGATTTGCTGGCACAAAGTAGAGAAACACAAACGAAGAACAAACGCTTTAAAAAAAGCGCACCATTTTATCAGTCTGCTTTATCTCTCCAAATCTTGCCTCCAGTTCGTGTTTTTTATAACACAAAACTGGCTGAACTGAACTGACTCAGTTTGAACTACAAGAGGGGACAAGTACCCATAATTCCTTTAGAACTTTCTGTAAAGGCCTATTCCGTCGGCTTTCTTTAAAAACGTTTGCACTCCACACGATACACCGTTGCCATAAAAAACGCAAACACCGTGCACTTGGATGAACCCTCCATGCTTGAACTTACTCGGATAAAAAAATTAACCCCGCCTGTTTTACTTCACTCTCCACCGCTGTGGAGCGCTGCTTCAAAAGCTCGTTCTCGGTCGTGGCCGATATTTTAGAAATTTTATCTCTCCATTCACGCGAGCTCCGTTGGGAACTTTAAAAAGCTTAACGTCAGAACTTTCAGACCCAGAGGCTACGGCAAAAAATCTTACATAGGAACTTGGTGTAAGTTTATTCTACTTGTGTTATTATTTAAAAGATAAAATTTATAATAATAATTATTAGAAGGATAAAATTTATAATAACAATTATTAGAAAGATAAAATTTATAATAATAATTATTAGAAGGATAAAATTTATAATAACAATTATTAGAAAGATAAAATTTATAATAATTATTATTAGAAAGATAAAATTTATAATTATTATTATTAGAAAGATAAAATTTATAATAATTATTATTAGAAAGATAAAATTTATAATAATTATTATTATAAAGATAAAATTTATAATAACGTAGGCTCCGATTGAAATTTTTATTTTAATGTTGGAGTCGCAAATATTCATTATATATTATTATAATTAGAAAGATATTATAGAAAGAAAAATATTATAATTATAGTTAGAAAGATAAATATTATAATTATAGTTAGAAAAATCAATTTTATATTTATAGTTAGAAAGATAAATAGTATAATTATAGTTAGAACAATTTTATATTTATAGTTAGAAAGATCAATTTTATATTTATAGTTAGAAAGATAAATTTTATAATTCTTATTGGAAAGATAAATTTTATAATTCTTATTTGAAAGATAAAATTTATAATTCTTATTTGAAAGATAAATTTTACAAGTCTTATTGGAAAGATAAAATTTATAATTCTTATTGGAAAGATAAAATTTATAATTCTTATTTGAAAGATAGAATTTATGATTCTTATTGGAAAGATCCAGCGGCTCCAACCCAGCACTTATGCTTCAGCTCTCTCTCTCTCTCTCGGCTCTCTGCACCGTACGAAACGGGATTTGGATTGCGACACACGTTGCAATCGCCCGCGAAAACCAATTTTAAATTTAAAACCGTACTCTTAAGAGCGCACCTAGCGGAGACACGCAGCGAACCAAAATGTCAAAAAAAAAATCCTTTAAAGCCAGTATGCGCGGGCCTTTATTAACGTAGGCTCTAGTGTTCGTACGGGGACCCCGACCCCGACCCCGAAAACCGGGGATCCCCGACCCCGACCCCGGTACCTAACATGTAAAATGTAGTCGGGGTTTTTTTCGGGGTTAGATTTTGGTTAGGTTATTTTTAGCAAATTATTTTTTGTCCTGCGCCAAAAACAATCATCTCATTCGTCTCAAATAAGTGCTGCGCTTCTCCTTTATGAAAACAAGATGGTCCCGGCCAGATTACGCTTTTCGCGCCCTCTAGTGACTAGAATTAGTATTACTATATTCATTGACCCCGACAAATTTAAAATTTTCAGGTTTTTTTCCATTGTTTATAAAATAGCATTCCGATTATGAATAAAACCAATCTAGTAAGAATTTGGTTTACAGTTTAATTAAATAAGTAATTAACTGTAGTGTTCAAGTCTTGGTGGATTAATTAGGCGAGATATACTAATCAGTGTCCAAGATTTATTCTACCATATGATTATGGTCATTCGTTACATTGGTTGGCAAGGATGCCGCTTGAGTGCGGATAAAGAAGTGAGGAATGTTCTCTCCTATATCTCATGCTTAGAAAATGGGGGTTACAATCAATCGATATCTGAGGATGGGGCGCCATCTAGGTTGTGTTTGGAATAGGCGGGAATTACGAATATAGCAATACTCTCCCGTGAGATTAAAACCCAGTGACTGTATGAGTCTTAAGATAATGTGAGGGTTTAACAATAAAATTCGAAGATCATTGGCAACTTGTAATATTGCGCTATGCATTTGTAACAGTTTGGTTGAGCTTAATGAGGTAGATTGTAATTCAGATTTAACTTCGTTTAACTCACTATTTTATACTGTCCTTTATGAGGTTATTGTTATTGTGGTGAAAAGTTTGTTTAAAGTCATTATTTATACTGTCCTTTATGAGGTTATTGTTATTGTGGTGAAAAGTTTGTTTAAAGTCATTATTTATACTGTCCTTTATGAGGTTATTGTTATTATGGTGAAAAGTTTGTTTAAACTTATTATTTATACTGTCCTTCATGAGGTTATTGTTATTATGGTGAAAACTTGGTTTAGCTGCTGTCTCATAGGTTGAGCCTTTCAGGCGCTCGTCTGTTTCGGAGTGGGCGGCGGCGAATTGGTGTCGCGGATGTGGTGGTGGTCCTTGGGACCAGTGACCCTCGCATTAATTATTATTTTACCGGTCCCACTATAAATTAAATTTCTAAAATGGTGAGAATAAAAAGCACGTAAATACACAAAAGTAAAGAAGCTGAAAATTCTAATTGAATTTGAATTTTTTACTGTAGGAAAAAGTAGCATATAACAATCCATAACAGTTAACTTTTATTCCTTATCACAATTTTTCAACTAGTTGCCACTAAATATCAATCAACATGTCTAATGATATTTGAAGTTCTTAATCCTTTTCTGAACTATCCTTATTCCTTATTGCATTTTACATAAATTCGGTGGCAATATCTTCTCTCGCTATCAGTAAGCCAGATCAAAATCTTGTAATGTGACCATACACTACTGAGAAATACGACTACTGACAACTATGGTCTAAACTGTTGACTACAAGAGACTCATTCTAGAGTATAGACGCTAGACAAGATCAATAGTTAATAGAATACAAAACTTTTGTAGGGAAGTTGTAGCCAAGGAGTACTAACTACCTAGGAGTAGAATTGGTAGAAAAATGTGTTGAGCTAGAAAAATTCTAATAAGGAACCCCGAATTTATAAACTGGTCCCACCGTCTATTTTTTTCCAAAAACCATAATTAATAAAGTGCTCCCTGATACCACTGACCCCAACTTTTGGAATAAATAAACTGGTCCGAGCAATTAATAAACTGGTTTGGGACTTGTAAACCTGTCTTATTTCCTACCCTGTAGTGACGAGCCCATGTAAACAATAAAGATGGCCGCGAGCTACACGGACGCTCAGGAGGTTTAAGCCTCGGTCTTTAGTGTATCGGGGAGACGGGGAGTCGGGGACTCAGGGTCCGAGTAACGGGAGTTTCTGAAGCGTTTGCAAATCTTATTTAAATTTATATTTTTATTATTATGTAACCGATTTATATTACTGAACGAATTGTACCTTATACTGTAGCAGACCACCCTAAAAGTTAGGCCAAGGTTTTTCAACTGTTGCTGATATTTAACTAGTTATGCCACCACATGGATATTTTAAAATCATTTCCCAACATTAGAATAAGGTACACACTTCGGCGTATGAGCCTGAGGTTAGGAAAAAACATTGCTTTGGTGACGATGGCCTAGGTTGGCAAACTAACAAAAAACTCTTGGCAACAGAGCTGCCAGAATACAAAGTTTAAGGAAGACAAAATAGTAAAATATTGCTAGTCCATTCTTAAACAAAATTATACGTTTTTTCTGGACTGGTACAGTTTTACTACCCCCATAATTGGAAAGGCCTATTAATAATTATCTTAATGTTCTTTTTATTAATGAGCTTAAGTTGTAAATTG
The DNA here is from genome assembly GCA_019434445.1 of Phalangium opilio. Lineage (NCBI taxonomy): Eukaryota > Metazoa > Arthropoda > Arachnida > Opiliones > Phalangiidae > Phalangium > Phalangium opilio. The sequence continues at coordinate 13,974 of JAEQBA010002292.1, read as the reverse complement.
TCCATGCCTATTAATAATTATCTTAATGTTCTTTTTATTGATGAGCTTAAGTTGTAAATTGTTTATGCCTATTAATAATTATCTTAATGTTCTTTTTATTGATGAGCTTAAGTTGTAAATTTTTAATTTGATACTTTCATAGTAACGTTAATTAAACCTTCAATACCTTGATTTAACTTTTCATTTATAATCCTTATTTAATTTAAGGATGATGTCAGTTTGTAAGTCTCGTTAATTTAATTCCCCCTTTCCCACAGAGAGGGTCTGAAAATTTAAATCACTTGGCAGAGACTGGAGATCTTCAACATTCAGTGACAGACTCTGAATCTCAATGGGCATTTAAAAAACTGTATAAATTTAAATTGAAATTCCAAATTATAATTAAATACTTTTTGTTTGATACGTTGATATTAACGTAATCAATCCTTGAATACTCTATAGACCCTTAAAGAAAATCGTTCAAATTTCCCAACCGTCTTTTGAGGATTGACAGAGCATTCTGGGTAATCAGTATATTAATCTGATTGGTTTAGACGGCTATGGGCCGATTTTGCGCAGTAGTGGCAAGGAAGTGTACTTTAAAAAATTTAATGGCGGAACTTGGGAACTGAAGTTTCAGGTGAATGTGATTTAGGAACTGTTTTAGAGCAGATTTCACTTTATCACAAGCTCACAACGTAATTACCTTGTTGTTTTTCGCAATGGAGTCTCAAATCGTAGAAAGGTAAGGAGATTTCCAAAGCTTGTAATTGAAATTACACAGTTTTAGATTTTGGCAAAGGCTTAGTAAAGTTTTTATAATTTATTCAACGAAACCTTTCGCCACTAGATGGCGTTTGTACTCTATTGAAAAAATCCGGACTCGGCGATATAAGGTGTCCAGCTTGTTTATTTTCTTTAAGGGTCTATTGGTACTATCAAAACCATCGTTAAATTTATTACTTAAATAATATAATTTTTTTAAATATAATAATCAAATTAGCAACTTATAATTAGTTAACTTTAAATGAGTATGTTTCATTGATTAAAATTACATTTCTAAAAATTGTTAGGTTGATAGCACTTTCATGTTCCATGTAGAAATTTCATATTTCCGTGGATGGAGAGATGAACACGTTGATTCCGTTTCTCGTTGATTGAAATTAGATTCATTTTGATCATAAATTTCATTTTATATTTTGAGTTGTTGATTTTATGAGATTGTTGATTTTATTTTTATAATTATCACTTACGTAACTGTTATTAGTAGATGAACCCAGCGAGAGGGGAAACTGCCAAAATGATTAGTTAATTTTGCAAAGAATCTGCAATTTAATTCTGCAAAAATCTACCTATTATTTTATGTCAGTTCCGTTAAGTGATCATTTAATTTTAAACTTGCCAAACAAATAGTGAGCAATGGTACTTCCGTCCCGAACTAGTTATAGTTTTAAAACACTGACTCGAGTTTCGTTTTGTTAATACATTTAACTTTATTAGTAAATCAACCTCCCTAACTTTTAAGCAGACGAGTCTTCAAAAACGATATCATTGGTGAAATTAGAAAACTCTCTCTGCTTAGCGCGCCTTCTGTCGGGGAGAACTTTAATTTCTTTTTTGTTTAATATGATAATATTAATTGTAATGTTTAAGTTCCCAAGTAGAAATCTAATCTTGCCTAGGATTAAAAAGATATATAATAATTGTAAATTGCAAAAAAAATTGCAAGAAACTGTCTCTCCTCCTCTAGCGCGATACAATATATACGACAGCATCCAGTGGCGCGCGTCGGGGAGGTGGGGGGGGGGGTCCATATCTAAAGCCAGACAGCTCTCTCCCTCTCTCGTCTCGTGGCGGGCGTCGGGGAGGTCGGGGGGGGGTCCATATCGTTCTACCTTGCTCTTCTCTTGAATATAATTTATCTCGCTCTATATTACAAGCAAGCGTGGCTTCGTGGTAGAGCGCGCGGCCGGGCGTCTTCACTGACGTCTCGTATGGATTGGGACATCGCAGGTTCGAGGCCTGGCGCCGACAGAAAATTAATTTCAATTGAAATTAAATACGTTACGCCACCTATGAGGTGTAACGTGAACTACGGGTGAATTTCGAATCGAAAATTTGCGGCAAATTTAAAATTCGAAATGTTCATTTATGACAAAATTCATCACGTCACAACATTTCCAGCCAGCCGACCAGCAGAGGTCGGAACAATACTTTTCAGCTCTAAAGAGCGCGAAAAGTAAAAAGGGCAAGGGGGTAACTAACAACAAACAAAATACAAAAATTCCAAAGTTCACCATCCTCCCTCTCGTAGATCAGCGGCCCTCCCCCGTCTTTTGTAATGGCAGTGGTCTTTCGTGGGAATCGTAGCTGCGTAGCTCGGAGAGTCGGAATTTATTGGGCTTTTTTACAGTTCGAATTTGTATATTAATAAAGCTTCTTTCCAAACACCCAGAAATTTAACAATTTTTTTTATCATTTTTCCAAACTTTTTCAGCATGCGATGTCTTACCCCGACCCCGACTTGTTTTTTTCGGGGATAACCTGCCCCCGACCCCGACCCCGATTAAATTTTTACCCCGTACGAACACTAGTAGGCTCCGATCACCACCATTTTCTGGTCTTTGTCCATCCCACTTGGACACCAGTCTGTACATTCTAGCTTCTAACACCACCATCTACTGGTCTTCCGTCTATTCCACATAGACACCAATCTGTCTCATTGGCTTCTACTCCATTATCATCGTTTGGTTTTAGGATATACGCGGCGATCAGCTGGGGTTACGACAAACGTCTAGCCTCCCTAAGGTGGTATCGCCACCAAAGGTTTTCGCAATTGCGCTTTTTCCTTACTATTATAATGGAAACAAATCGTATATATATACCCCAAAATTTGAAGAAAGCGGGCAAGAGGGGTACCCTTCACTTTAAACGTCAATATTAGCAAAGTTTGAGATGATAATAGGTATAACTTTATTTTAAACGATTTAACTATTATTATTGTTAATTATTGAAGATTAAAATAATTAAAAATAATTATGTTTATTTAAATATTAAAGATAATCTTGTTTCTCAACTCAAAATTAATACGGAAAGAGTTGAAAAGCAGTCTATGTTTTTGTCTGTGTTTTTGTGTGTGTGTCCATTGTTACACTAGTGCGTCGCGTTAGCAGTTAGCCTTGTGTTGATGTGTTAAGAAATCATACAGAACCTTAATATTCCCTTTTTCCATAATATAAAGTGAATATGTGGAAGTATTTTTCGTAATTATGATGCATTTAGTACTTTTGTAGCTTTAAAGCTCTGTTTCATTTTGATATTCCAAAGATTTTTTTAATATTGTTATTTGAAATGGCTGTTTATATATTACTTAAGCTATACTACATCTGTATATAGAGATTTAGTGATTTCATGAAAAAAACTAAGACCTAGACTCCGGCGGGTATATTAAGTAACATCGGCAATAGGCTTAGTGAAACAAAGAGTAAATAGTTGAGGCCCAGTTGTGAATGTAGCTATCAGAATACACGGTAAACAGCTGAAGCGTAGACTTCATTTCCTGATCTTTTCCCCATTGACTGATTTCCATGTGTCCAAGATTTATCCTTATTGGATGTAAAATGTCATCTGCTTTACTGTATTATTCGCTATGCTTGGAATACTGCTTCAATATTTCGTAAATTTTTACTTCAAAAAAGAGAAATAATTCCATATCTAGGTAAATAAGTTTGTAGTAGTAGACCTCTTGACTCGGAGAGGTAATATTTTGGTTTTCCCAACTTGTTAGTTCTTATCCATTTACAGTTTGTTACTAATTTCTTCTTTTTATTTTCAGAATTTTACATAGGTGCGCTATGTCCTCCAGATAAATAAATCATGCAAAATCTATTGCAACATTATGGTCACATTTCTAGATCTTGTTACAAAATGTCTTCAAAATCCTTATAAACCGAATATAAACAAATAGCTGTTGTTATTAACTTTCATATATATTTAAAAGAACATTCTTTAGCAAAGTGCGGTTGTTTAGTGAATTTTTGATAAAACGTAACTTCTGTTAAATATAAACTCACCAACTTGCGCAATATAATCAACAATATCTTATTCAGCTTGACCTTTCGACACACAAAAGACGAAACTAGAGGGAAAACAGCAGTGAGAAACATAACCCCCAAAAATACGGAACAGGAAAATTTGGTCTCGCCGAATTGGTCTCGCCATTTTGGTCTCGCCGATTTGGTCGCGGGACTAATTGGTCTCACCGATTTGGTCTCGGTACTATTTGGTCTCGTGATTTTTTGGTCTCGGGACTATTTGGTATCGTGATTATTTGGTCTCGGGACTATTTGGTTTCGTGATTATTTGGTCTCGGGACTATTTGGTATGGTGATTATTTGGTCTCGTGACTATTTGGTATCGTGATTATTTGGTATCGTGATTATTTGCTTACCTAATTAGTTGCCTTCTTTTCAAAAGCAATGGTCCCAATAATTCGTTGCCTTCTTTTCAAAAGCAATGGTCCCAATAATTCGTTGCCTTCTTTTCAAAAGCAATGGTCCCAATAATTCGTTGCCACCTTTTCTAAAATATTCTCCAATTAATAAGTTGCCACCTTTTCCTAAATATTCTCCTATTAATTAGCTGCCACATTTTCCAAAACATTCTCCTACTAATTAGCTGCCACCTTTTCCAATACATTCTCCTACTAATTAGCTGCCACCTTTTCCAATACATTCTCCTACTAATTAGCTGCCACCTTTTCCAAAATATTCTCCTAATAGTTAGCTGCCACCTTTTCCAAAATATTCTGCTATTAATTAGCTGCCACCTTTTCCAAAATATTCTGCTATTAATTAGCTGCCACCTTTTCCAAAATATTCTCCTATTTATTAGCTGCCACCTTTTCCAAAACATTCTCCTACTAATTAGCTGCCACCTTTTCCAAAACGTTCTCCTACTAATTAGCTGCGACCTTTTCCAAAACGTTCTCCTACTAATTAGCTGCCACCTTTTCCAAAATATTCTCCTAATAGTTAGCTGCCACCTTTTCCAAAATATTCTCCTAATAGTTAGCTGCCACCTTTTCCAAAATATTCTCCAATTAATTATCTGCCACCTTTTCCAAAATATTCTCCAATTAATTATCTGCCACCTTTTCCAAAATAGCTCATATTAATTATCTGACACCTTTTCCCAAATATTTCAATTATTGCTAATAAATTGTTCGTGGTAAGAGGCGGGCTTTTATTACTCATATAAATAATCTTCTTACCTCCAAACAAGGTTGGGTTGGGTTAGGTTCCGAGACCCATTTCTCTTGAGACCCAACTGTCCCGAGACCCATTTGTCCCGAGACCCAATTGTCCCGAGACCCATTTGTCCCGAGACCCAATTTTCCCGAGACCCAATTGTCCCGAGACCCAATTGTCCCGAGACCCATATGTCCCGACACCCATTTGTCCCGAGACCCATATGTCCCGAGACCCAATTGTCCCGAGACCCATTTGTCCCGAGACCCATTTGTCCCGAAACCCAATTGTCCCGAGACCCAATTGTCCCGAGACCCATTTGTCCCGAGACCCATTTGTCCCGAGACCCATTTGTCCCGAGACCCAATTGTCCCGAGACCCAATTGTCCCGAGACCCATTTGTCCCGAGACCAAATCGGCGAGACCAAAACGGCGAGACCAAATCGGCGAGACCATAACGGCGAGACCAAATTGTCGCGTACCGCCAAAAATATCCTTCTCTTAAGGCTAGTTCCGGTTCACTTCCGTTCAAGATCGGAAGCAAGAGAGTATGCAGCCAGTATGGCGTACAAGATGGCGGCCGCTGTTAAGTCGGAGGAGCCGTGTTTTTTTTTTTTACGCTCTCGTCTTTTTTTGGTGAAGATATTATTTAAAGATATAAATGAAGACCATAATATAAAGTGAAAAAAATGAAGGCCATAATATAAAGTGAAAAGTTATTTATTTTCTTTAAAAGTATAGGTTTTAATATTAAAATGTATTTGATTTATTCTAAAATAATTTCTTCTATCTTCGAAAGGAAGAAGATAAATTTTAATATTATTTTTAAATCTTACGCAAGGCATTAAGTTGTTCTTTGATATACAAAGCGTTAAGTTGTTTTCTAACGTAGAGTTCTAGGACTAGTCTTTCGAGATCTTTAGTTTTAACTTTAAAGGTATGATAAAGTTCTTCGGTGTTTTCCATGGGTTTTTCTGGTGTTTCTTCCTCGGTTTTAATGTCGTTATTTATAATTTTGGTGTAGGTTTCTGTTTCATCAAAACTGAAGGGTATATTTTTTGTTTGCCCACCTCGAATAAAGTTGCATTTGGGGAAATGTTTTAAATGTTCTTCGTAGGGATTATCATCGGGTTTCCATGCTAATAATATTCCATCGCATTCGAAGCACTGTACTAGATCATCGGTATGTAGGGAATAAAATCCCGCTCTGCTTAAAGTTTTTATATAGTTTCCGTCTTGAGGCCAGGAGTAAAAAGTACGATATCTCTGCAGCTCCGAGTTCATGATGGGGAATGAAAATGATTATGGGAATATCCGATTTATACATCTGCCAAACATTTCCCCCCCCTTTTTTTACCTCCCCTCTCACATTCCAAACATTCCTACCCCCCCCCCCACATTCCTTAATATATGAAATAAAAGAACACAGTATTAAAAAAGGTGACACATTTATTTTTTAAAGATACAAAAGAAATTACAAAGAGTATTTTTTAACAAAAGGATTAAGTTATTCTTTACGGGCGCGTTTCAACATGTTTGTAACAATGATGTCATTTTTCAAACCATCTCGTCCAAACTGCTTCATGAATGATTTGTGACTCTTTCTTTTTGTTCTCTGTATTATATAAGCAATACAATATAGTCCGCATGTCGAACCTGACAAGTTTTGTAGTCTTCTTTTTTTAACGACCATTTTCTAGAATTTCTTTTAACAAATTCTTTAATCGAGGGGAGAAAGTTCCCTAAAGCCAATGAGTCAAAATAATAACCACGTCTCTTGCCATCAAAGTAGACGCTGACCCAGTGAGATCCGTCATTGTAGTGATTGTCTAAATTTATTATAATGGACGAAGGAAACTTGTAAATTTCTTTGGGTAATAAATCACTCGGATAAACCCCATGAAATGTGGCGTGAATCTTAGAAATCGTGTTATCTGTTCGGCATTCATTATATCTCTTAACAAACGATTGACACGTTTCTATTTTTATCTATTTGTAACAAAGCCTGGAATTCGGATAGTACGATGCAGCTTAGTGTAGTGGGCGTGGGTTTTTCAAATCCCAATTCTAATCTTAACTGTCCCTGCTTCGTAGGACTCCAATGATCGGAATGACTCGCGCTACCGTCAGGTGTCAGGTTAGTCCACATGTCGAACTTGACAAGTTTTGAAGTCTTCTACCTAAGAGTTTCGGCGGCGTATTTTGGGACCAATGGGTACTTGGACAGAATTTAGTTTTTGTTTACCCTGATGGCGTACAAAGGTTGCGGCCACTGTAAAGGCGGGGAGACGGGTTTTTACGTTCTCTCTACACTTTTTATAGATAACAAAGGATGATTTTGTAGGTTTGTACGTTTATAGTGAAGACCATAATATTAAGTAAAAAATTATAAGTGGCAAATTTTATTCTTATTGAAATAAAACTAATTATAATTAACATATTAAAAATTTTAATGGCAAAAATCTATACAAATATATATAATTTTACACACTAAAATATATTTGATACGTCCGTAATGCGCGTGATTAGGTATTTGGGGGGACCAGTGGGCGCTTGTACTGAGTTTATTTCTGGTTTGCCCTGATTGTTTACACCTAACAGTTTTTTCATGGAATTAAAATTAACCTGATTTTCGGTAGATGAATTAAGTAAAAGCCATTTGTGTGTTTGATTTATTCTATAATAAGTTCTTCAATCTTCGTAATGAAGATAAAAATCTGAATATTATTTTTTAAATTTTACTTACGGCATTAAGTTTTGCAAGTAATTAAATTTGCTAGTTATACTTACGGCAGGTGTGAAAGGACAGAGTTCAATACTTTTCCCTTTCGTAAAAAGGAAGGTAACCTCTTTCGAATTCTTTACAATGGTATGTAAGTTTGCTGTAATACATTCGGTGTACGTAGGATTAGAGATAAAGATCATAATATAAAGTAAATAAGACAAGAATGAAGACTATGTTTTGGGCTGTTCTATTGTAATAGGGTAAGTTAGCGAAGTATTTGGAGGCCAGTGGCTACTTGCATATAGTGCATTTCTGGTTCTTATTGCTTATTATAGATTTTTTTACATACAATCCAAATTTTTATGATTCTCAGTAGACGAATTTAAGTAGAAAGCAAAAACTTCCGTAATATTTCCCATTCATCTGTCACTTCCTCCTTTCATATCTCTAGGGCTAGGCCCTAATTTAAAGTAAAAGAGCTATTCATGAATAAAGATTATAATATAAAATAAATTTACTCCTCTTTTTTATTTTGCTATAAAAGCAAAAGATCTAATTTTAAACTGAAATTGATATAATATAAACTAATTTCTCCAATCTGCGTAACTACGGTATAAATTTATATACTATTAACAAGTAACAATACAAGTCAGTTTCACTAAAGAATATCTGAGCCTAGATTGTCACATCTATGTCATAGTGGAGGGGGGGAGGGAGAAGTTAGTATACTCTCGTCACGACTGTATTATCTATGCATGCAGTTAGCCCTTTAAGTAGAGTTAACTTCTTAATACAAAGGTAATTAAATTTGCGTTGTATAAAATTTATTTTGGAGTATAGGCCATAGTTTACAATTCTTTATGACTCTCATAATAAGTAGTACTTGATTTATGCTAAATTAACTTCTTCTATCTTCAAAAGAAAGTTGATATTAACTAAATTAACTTCTTCTATCTTCAAAAGAAAGTTGATATTAACTATCATTAAATTTAGTGTAAGGCATTAAGCTATTTTTTAATTTAAAATGCTAAGTCAAATATTTTTGAGATGTTTGGTTTTGAAATTAAAAGCAATTGCCAATTCAATTGATCATTTTCCTATATCTCTTTGTTTTTTCTGCGTTGACATCGAAAGGTTTGTTTGCTGGTTCAGCGTATTTTCCATGGACATCAATGCTGAATTGTATGTTTTTCGTTCGGTAAGCGGCTCTTATAGAGTCTCCCATGCTGGAAACGTTCCTTTATATGATAGACCTTACACATTGTCAGGTAGAGAATAGAACCTTGCATTACTTAAAGATCTTAGATCAGTGGCTTCTCTCTCGCTCGCAGTCCATTGTACTGAGAAAGGTACTGAAGCTATTATAGTATCTACCCGTTATATGAAGGTATTTACTACCCCTTCACTCCCCGCAAACCAATTTTTTGAGATGTTTACCCCCAATAAACCCCCCCATCTGTGACGTATGCAATATCTTTGAAAATATTCTTGTTTTAACTAAAGAGGACCATTATAAAAAATGTACATTATACAAACTAACAATTACGAAAACCGTTCTCCTTTATGATCTATTATTATGTATGCCAATAAGAAATCCATATTTAAATGCAATAAACTTAACTTTAATTTTTAAAATTTTACACTATTAACATAAAATTTATACTGTCCTCGTTCTGTTATACGAAATCAGCGTATAAAAGGCTCTTTTCCAATGCGCACGGACGATGACGGGCTAACGTGTTTCTTTGGTGGTCATAAAGACAGGTGACACGTGTCTCACCTTCTATATCCATGGCCTTTGGACAATCCACGTCATTCAAATTTATGACTTCTTTATTTAAAATATTAAAAAGAAAGAAACATTTTTGATTACCCTTGCAATATATACGGTCTGCGAACCGGGTACCTAACATAAGACAGCGACGAAGATTATGATAAGGCGTTTCTCCTCGTCCAAATGAGATTCCGTGTAAATTTCTGGTGATGCAGTTATTGAGTCGTTGTGTAGACGAAGGAAGCGTAGATTGACTATAGGGCGGTAAAAATATCCATGACACTATTCCTGGAATTTTAGTAACAGTAGCACAACTTAGTTCTTTAACTATCAGATCGCCTGCGAGGTTGCATTTTTCGTCCTTCCCGTGTAGATACTCAAAGTCAACTACTACAGATTTCATGTTATCTAGAAGATAGTTTCCTAAATGATGATTCTCCAAATGGTTGGAGTGCGGTTTATATACTTTTCAAGTCCTTTCACTCAGTATATTAGCTATAGAATAAAAATCACATGACGGAGGGTGGTGGCATGCTGAAACACTTAAGAGGTCCAATCGTTGCCCTCAAATTAACAGTCGGTATAACAAAAGAACTGTGTTTTCGACAGAAGATTAAAAATGCAGAGACAGCAATCTCCTTTTAATGTCAGGCGGTCAAACATTCTCCACAAAATGTATATTGACAGATGCCTTAAAAGGGGATGTAAAGGTAAATAATGAGCCCATGGCTAAATTTATTAGACAGATAATTATAGTTTTGTTGAACCTATGTACCCTTAAAGCATTAACGTCTAAAGTACCAGGAATGCGTACGAGATCTTAGATAAATCTTCAACTTTTCTTCGTGATATTGTGTATACTAGTTTTTAGCTAACGTTTCAAAAACTTTAACATAAGAATACGCCTACAGTCAAACCATTCAGCAATGAGAAAAAATAGGCATTTCAACGTTTCTTATTGTATTGTGTATTTTATTACAATTGTGTATACTAGATTTAGCTAAGGTTTCAAAAACTGACATAAAAGTACGCCTACAATCAAACCACACAATAGTGAAAAAATAGATGCTTCAAAGTATGTCGGAAAATGTGTAAAAAAGATTAAGCGGTTAGACGAGATCTTTATGAATTTTCATAATTATCCGACAAGTTTTATCATGTTTTTAAATTTTTACAATTTTTTTCTATACTTTTTTCATTTCTCTTTGGAGTTTTTTATCCAGGTAAATTCCAATAGCTTAATTGAAACTGAAAACCACGAAAACTATGTCTATTATTACAATGTCTATATTTGTGAGTAGACTAGCATATATTTCTACAGGAAATAACCTAATGGCTAAATACCCCAGTAGGAACTATGTCACGGTCGCGACCCTGATACATGGAAAAACTAAAAGCGTTAAAAAATCATATGTTTTTATTTAAATTCCTCTTTTATATGGGTTTTTTAGAACATTTAAATGCTGTTTGGTTTAAATAACCATGATGGCCATATAATTTTATTCTGTTCGAGTCTCCATTTGCCTGTTTAACCAATCAGAGTTTGGTTGATTTATCTAATTTCGCTTATTGTGTATCATATGGTACAGATGACAAAACTAAAAATCCAAAGACATTGTGAATTATAACAACGCGAATGCGAAACACTATGTAGTAACAATCATAAATATGAATGTTAACATTCAAATTTGGTTGTTTTTTTTCATTTTATGCTAAATTTCTCAATAGTAACGAATATGTTTTTCAAAACCCCGATTAACCGTAGGTACACACGTTATTATAGCAAAATAATTAGATTGTTTATCTCATATTTAACGTAAGAAATAAAATTCTCAGAAGAAAAGGCAAAACCAACGTTCATGCTAAAAAGTCTGCCCCAATTCCTACAAAGCCACAGAGAATGTTAAAAATATATTTAAGTTATAAAACTAAGCGAACTTTGCAAATTACTCTACTGAAGAACAAGTACAAAAACCCCCTCTTTAACCATCTTTTCTTATTTTTAGGGAGGTACTGGTTAAAAATGTTTAGGTATCTAGGATCCCCCTGACAGTTTATTCATATGATAGCAACACTATTCTTAATGCACGTGGTAAAACAAAGAATAGATAGAAAATGAATACAAGCGATGTTAGAATTGCGTTTCCCCCCCCCTTTCCCACAAATAGTAGATATACTACGCCTGGTTTTATTAACCTCTGTGAGTGCTAGAGTACATCAAATTTAAAGGAAATAGTGAACTATTCCTATACATCAATGGTTGTATAAAATGGATAATTTCTAGGTCTGATTAATCAGTTGGATTTAATGATAGTTTTTTAGTTTTAGAAACATTTGTAAAAATAGGGAATACCCCACTGTTACAATATTAACTTATAATAACATAATAAGGAACATATAGCCATTTATAAAATAAATTTCAGTTATAAAAGTTTACAAGTTTTTTTTTAACTTTTCATAATTTTAAAAAATTTTTTAACTTTATATTTTTAGTTATTTTGCCTTTTTTATTAACTTTATTTTTAAATTTCAGTTATTTTTTCTTCGAATATTTTTGAGCACTTTTGTATAGCTTTTTTTAATTTTTAATATTTTTTAAGCATTCTAATAACTACCAAAAATGTCGAAGTTGATGAATATTTTAATAATCACTATTACGAATGTAAAAGCCATTTAAGGTAGATAACCCAATTCTAGCATTTGCGGCGGGAGGATAGAAAATTGATTCAGAAGTTCAAGTCTGACTTCGAAGCGAAGTCAGTTATCCATCCCTATATAGGGAAGGATAACAGACTTGAACTTCTGAATCAATTTCTATCCTCCCGCCGCAAATGCTAGAATAGAGCTATTTCAGAGGGGGTAATGGCTACGTCACCATGCTAATTGCCCATAGAGAAAACCCTCACAAAATGGCCGCCCTACACTCAAAGGCAGGCCAATTTTCGTAGCAGACGAAATTTTCCCCCACTGAAATAGCTCTATTGGGTTATCTACCTTAAATGGCTTTTACATTCGTAATAGTGATTATTAAAATATTCATCTACTTCGACATTTTTGGTAGTTATTAGAATGCTAAAAATATTAAAAATTAAAAAAGCTATACAAAAGTGCTCAAAAATATTCGAAGAAAAAAAAACTGAAATTTAAAAATAAAGTTAATAAAAAAGGCAAAATAATTAAAAATATAAAGTTAAAAATTTTTAAAAATTATGAAAAGTAAAAAAAAACTTGTAAACTTTTATAACTGAAATTTATTTTATAAATGGCTATATGTTCCTTATTATGTTATTATAAGTTAATATTGTAACAGTGGGGTATTCCCTATTTTTACAAATGTTTCTAAAACTAAAAAACTATCATTAAATCCAACTGATTAATCAGACCTAGAAATTATCCATTTTATACAACCATTGATGTATAGGAATAGTTCACTATTTCCTTTAAATTTGATGTACTCTAGCACTCACAGAGGTTAATAAACCAGCGTAGTATATCTACTATTTGTGGGAGAGGGGGGGGAAACGCAATTCTAACATCGCTTGTATTCATTTTCTATCTATTCTTTGTTTTACCACGTGCATTAAGAATAGTGTTGCTATCATATGAATAAACTGTCAGGGGGATCCTAGATACCTAAACATTTTTAACCAGTACCTCCCTAAAAATAAGAAAAGATGGTTAAAGAGGGGGTTTTTGTACTTGTTCTTCAGTAGAGTAATTTGCAAAGTTCGCTTAGTTTTATAACTTAAATATATTTTTAACATTCTCTGTGGCTTTGTAGGAATTGGGGCGTTAATTCAATTGGCAGACTTTTTAGCATGAACGTTGGTTTTGCCTTTTCTTCTGAGAATTTTATTTCTTACGTTAAATATGAGATAAACAATCTAATTATTTTGCTATAATAACGTGTGTACCTACGGTTAATCGGGGTTTTGAAAAACATATTCGTTACTATTGAGAAATTTAGCATAAAATGAAAAAAACAACCAAATTTGAATTTTAACATTCATATTTATGATTGTTACTACATAGTGTTTCGCATTCGCGTGGTATAATTCACAATGTCTTTGGATTTTTAGTTTTGTCATCTGTACCATATGATACACAATAAGCGAAATTAGATAAATCAACCAAACTCTGATTGGTTAAACAGGCAAATGGAGACTCGAACAGAATAAAATTATATGGCCATCATGGTTATTTAAACCAAACAGCATTTTAAATGTTCTAAAAAACCCATATAAAAG
>JAEQBA010002291.1:210821-233335 GCA_019434445.1 Phalangium opilio | reverse complement strand
CTATGTTTCTAGCATAAAATTGAGGCAGCACTATACGTAACAGGATTCTAAAACAATTAGAGCCGGAAATCAGCCTTTTTAATAATCTTCAAAGAAAGAGGAAAGACACTATATGAGACTATAATTACATAGAGTAACTAAAATAGGGTAATGGCAGCCCTCTGCCTTCGACTGTATTAAGCTCTATGGGGAAATAACTTGGGGTGCCATTGGTCTATACAACTTAAGCCTTGGTGGTAAACAACGTCGAAAAGCTTACTTCAAAAGATATAAAACCTCTATTAACTGTAATTATTTACCTGAATTACTTTTCTAGACGAAAATTCGACCTGATAACGACGTATTTCTTATTAAGGGTGCTACAGTTAATTAGAAAATACATATAAAGGTGCTCAAGCTCGGATGAAATACCAAAGTAATTTGTTAGCGTCTACTGCTAAGAAATTAATAAAATCAGCAAGAAAGCCAACATTTGCAATTTGTCAACGTAACTTGTTAGCACCCACAAACCTAGGCCCTTCTAGTTGTCAACGAGAACAAAATGAAGCACTAGGTTTAAGCATGGTTTAAGCGCGCTATAAGGTTAGGCTGACTTCTGGCCCAAAAGTAATTTTTTGACGTACTATCTTAATTAGTTAAATTACAAAAATTAGAATTCATTAATTAAAAATCGAAACACGTAAGTTTCCCATTTAATAAATGCTTGTTAATTTAGAAGTATTCCGAAAACTAACTTCGCTATAGTTTTTCCGTATGGCCTGCCACAATTGCTTTAAAAAACTGAAGATTTTTTAATGCTTTTTCTATGGGACGCTAACCCTAAAAGGTGTGACTTTTTCTTTAACATTACGGAAGGGTGTCATGTCATATCTACAAGGGCCTACCGGCCCTGTAGAATAAACAGTACGTAAAGTGGTTAAGGAGAGGGATTTAGTAAAGTTCTTTTTCCAAATCTTACTTGAAAAGCCACATAAAAACAGCAAAGGTGGGTAACCCTGTATCTCATTATTATCTTTGATTTTATGAGCCCCCCAAGTCTTCTGCAGAAAACGCTCCTCAAGATCCTTTATATGTCCTTTTAACATAAGATTTTCAACTTCCAAATCATAATAGTCTGTTTGTGTGCCTTGGGAATGCTTCTGATTCAGATGACAATGTTCATTCATAATTTCAGCTGAGGATAGGTTAATATTTTCCATCGATAGCGATGATACATCAATATTTTGATTATTTTCCATTGGTATCGATGATAAATCGGGATCACATTGCACTGATGTTTCGGGCGCAGACTTCTCTAAAACAGCTTCTTCAAAGCTTATACGATTTGCTGCATAATCGTGGAATTTTAAGGACAGTAGAAGTCGACTTTTCTCCAAACGCTGGCTCAAAACCCTTTGATGTATTATTTCCTGGTAGTCCAAACCATGGTTATGAGTGGCCAAGGCTTACCAACTTCTCACAAAAAATTTTAATCATAACGTGCACTTTACCTGAAATTTACTTCTTTTTTCTTGTCTTGCTTTTCTCTGTACGGCTGAACGTAGCTGTGCTTCCGATAACGGTTTCTTATTATTAGGAATATTCAAAGTTGGTATCCAGTCGGGATCAGATTTATCCCACCCAGGATAGCCAGATATGAAATGTCTACTACGGTGACTCCCATAATCCCCCTGGACATAATCCCCCCAAAAATTTCCCCCCGTCCAAATGGGCATAAGACAAAATCCCCCCATTTGCAGACAAAATCCCCCCAAACTGGAGACAAAATCCCTCCCAAATTGGAATCAAAATCCCCCGCTTACGGAACGAAATCCCCACCTTGGAGACGAACCCTTCAGGGGTCATTCCTATTTTAGAGGTCGTTTTCCACAGAGGAAATTTTTTTAGTAGGATAGTAGTATTCCCCCTACGAGGAAAAGCGGAACCAATGATGGAGAAAATAGTATGAATTGCCGACTAACCATAAATTTTCGCCTTTTCCAAAATATTGCTGACTAACCATAAATTTCCGCCTTTTCCAAAATATTGCTGACTAACCATAAATTTCCGCCTTTTCCAAAATATCGCTGACTAACCATAAATTTCCGTCTTTTCCAAAATATCGCTGACTAATTATAAATTTCCGCCTTTTCCAAAATATCGCTGACTAACCCCAAATTTCAGCCTTTTCCAAAATATCGCTGACTAACCTTAAATTTCAGCCTTTTCCAAAATACTGCTGATAACCATAAATTTCCGCCTTTTCCAAAATATTGCCGACTAACCATAAATTTTCGCCTTTTCCAAAATATTGCTGACTAACCATAAATTTCCGCCTTTTCCAAAATATCGCTGACTAACCATAAATTTCCGCCTTTTCCAAAATATCGCTGACTAACCATAAATTTCCGCCTTTTCCAAAATATCGCTGACTAACCATAAATTTCCTCCTTTTCCAAAATATCGCTGACTAACCATAAATTTCCTCCATTTCCAAAATATCGCTGACTAACCATAAATTTCCGCCTTTTCCAAAATATCGCTGACTAACCATAAATTTCCGCCTTTTCCAAAATACTGCTGATAACCATAAATTTCCGCCTTTTCCAAAATATTGGCGACTAACCATAAATTGCCGCCTTTTCCAAAATATTTTTGACTAACTACAAATTTCCGCCTTTTCCAAAATATCGCTGACTAACCATAAATTTCCCCCTTTTCCAAAATATTGCTGACTAACCATAAATTTCCGCCTTTTCCAAAATATCGCTGACTAACCATAAATTTCCGCCTTTTCCAAAATATTGCTGACTAACCATAAAATGCCGCCTTTTCCAAAATATTGGAATTTTGGAAATAAGTTAAAACAAAATCAGTAGTTTACTTCTTTTGGTTTAGGAACATTGTTTGCAATACCTTTCACTCTTGTGAATTATACTTTTGCATTATTATTAAAGATAATCTTTGGATTTGGGCTTCCGTTTACCTTTACTTCTAAATGCCTATTATCTGGGGTATTTTCAATAAAATGATCCTTTCGGTAGGATTTTGTTGAACAGTTTTCCTTTTGGGGGATTTTGTCCTGGACGTTTTCTCTGGGGGGATTTTGTACAAACACGCCGCGCAAGCTCTAAAATCGGGGGGAAAAAGTCTTGGCAAATCCAAAATAGGGGGATTTTGTCCGGGGGATTATGTCCAGGGGGATTATGTACGAGACCCGTCTACTACAGACCCGCGAATCTACCGTGGGCTTAAAGTTCGTTAGGTTGATAATTTTACCCCATAACCTAAGCCTATTTCTCGGAATTCGATAGAATTTAATATTTGGGGTTCCTATTTTACTTTTGCACCCCACAAAACTACAGCAAACCATCTTAAAAATAAGAAAAACGGCTTTGAAAACCAACCACTTCTTCACCCATAGACTTAAAATGGGAGAAAAACAAGATGACAGTTTGGAATGATCCAAACTATCGAAATGCGCATGCGCTAACACTTCCCCTTCTACCCACCCAAATAATGATCGAAAAGGAGTATGTCGATTTAACTAAAATAAACGGAATGATCCGTGCTGTTACAGGGGGAACTCGGGTTGGAACCAAGGACCTCTCGATCTGCAGTCGAATGCTCTACCACTGAGCTATTCCCCCTTGTTCATAGCCGTAATGTCGATTTAACTAAAACAGACCTAATGATCCGTGCTGTTACAGGGAGAACTCGGGTTTGAAACAAGGACTTCTCGATCTGCAGTCGAATGCACTACCACTGAGCTATTCCCTCTTGTTCAAGGCGTAATGTCGATTTAACTAAAATAAACGAAATGATCCGTGCTGTTAACGGGAAAACACGGGTTTGAACAAAGGACATCTCGATCTGCAGTCGAATGCTCTACCACTGAGCTATTCCCCTTTGTTCATAGCCGTAATGTCGATTTAACTAAAATAAACGGAATGATCCGTGCTGTTACAAGGGGAACTCGGGTTTGAACCAAGGACCTCTCGATCTGCAGTCGAATGCTCTACCAGTGAGCTATTCCCCTTTGTTCCTCGCCCTAATGTCGATTTAACTAAAATAAAAGGAATGATCCGTGCTGTTACAGGGGGAACTCGGGTTTGAACCAAGGACCTCTCGATCTGCAGTCGAATGCTCTACCACTAAGCTATTCCCCCGCGTTCGTACCCGTAATGTCGATTTAACTAAAATAAACGAAATGATCCGTGCTGTTACAAGGGGAACTCGGGTTTGAACCAAGGACCTCTCGATCTGCAGTCGAATGCTCTACCAGTGAGCTATTCCCCTTTGTTCCTCGCCCTAATGTCGATTTAACTAAAATAAAAGGAATGATCCGTGCTGTTACAGGGGGAACTCGGGTTTGAATCAAGGACCTCTCGATCTGCAGTCGAATGCTCTACCGCTGAGCTATTCCCCCTTGTTCATAACCGTAATGTTGATTTACCTAAAATAAACGGAATGATCCGAGCTGTTACAGGGGGAACTCGGGTTTGGAGCAAGGACCTCTCGATCTGCAGTCGAATGCTCTACCACTGAGCTATTCCCCTTTGTTTATAGCCGTAATGTCGATTTAACAAAAATAAACGCAATGATCCGTGCTGTTACAGGGAGAACTCGGGTTTGAACCAAGGACCTCTCGATCTGCAGTCGAATGCTCTACCACTGAGCTATTCCCCCTTGTTCATGGCCGTAATGTCGATTTAACTAAAATAGACGTAATGATCCGTGCTGTTACAGGGAGAACTCGGGTTTGAACCAAGGACCTCTCGATCTGCAGTCGAATTCTCTACCACTGAGCTATTACCCTTGTTCATAGCCGTAATACTCCCTTTCGATTAGAAGTTTAGCGCAAGCGCCATAACGCATTTGGATCAAAAGCAGACGAAATGGAGGTTGAAACTCATAGAGAATCTCTAATTCACTTAAGTATACCAAAATTAAAAGTTTTGTGCGGTAGCTTCGGCATTAAATTTAAAAATAAGGGCCTTGTAAGTAATAAGGAGAAGTTATTAAAACTCAAATCTTTGTCATAATAATTTTATAAAAAAACGTCTTGGTTTGGACCAAGGCCGAAAAAACAAACGATATGTGTGAGGTTTATCAATTGGCTGAAGTTCAGATATTGCACTTTTTTTAGTTATTTTTATCCATTTAATCCTTAATCAATATTAAATTCAATCAACTGATTTTACTGTTAATCGATCTATTCCCTCTAAATTAATTGAAAAAATTACATATCTACGCTTTTTCAAGAACAATTACATTTTCCGAAAACATTTTATCATGAAACTAATTATTTTGAAGGGAGTACGTGTTGAGGGATCAATATTGAATATTTGAAATACTGTGTCTAAAAAGACCAAGCGAACTTTGACATAATTCGAAAGGAAAATATAAATATTTAATAGTGGATGCCAAACCAGGGTGTTGCACGAATTCATACATTTAATTTCGTATATCGAAATGCTACATTTCTAATGTCACGACTATGAAATAAAGGCTGCACTGCAATTTCCCTCTTCGTACTTTAGACTTTCTTGGGGGGGGGGGGGTCAAGTGTGACCTTCTTCGTTTAACTGGTTATGAATGGAAATGGATAAAACAAGCCATTGGTACTGAAACGTATTTCTTTTTATGTAATCTTTACCTATACCTTTGGTTATATTTATACCGATATCATATTTTTCCAGTGCTACAGATAGCTACCTACTAACAAAAACCACACAGGATAAACGATGTTGCTTTGTCTTAAGTATACGCCATTCGTTTATTAACTAGTCTGAACAAAATAAATTTAAATTGTCATATTTTTTTTAACATCAGTCTTCTTAGCAACTTACCGATTTAAGTTTTTCTTTTTTTTTGATGCAAACTTGAAAATTTGTCAAGCCAGCAACAATTAAAACTATGTCCGTCAAGGTGCTTAAGCGAAATCCCTTCAAAATAATTAATTTCATAATAAAATGTTTTCGGAAAATGTAATTGTTCTTGAAAAAGCGTAGATATGTAATTTTTTCAATTAATTTAGAGGGAATAGATCGATTAACAGTAAAATCAGTTGATTGAATTTTATATTGATTAAGGATTAAATGGATAAAAATATTTAAAAAAAGTGCAATATCTGAAACTTCAGCCAATTGATAAACCTCACACATATCGTTTGTTTTTTCGGCCTTGGTCCAAACCAAGACGTTTTTTTATAATATCTGTTACTTCAGTCTTAATGTAATTAAATATTGAATAATTATGTTTGCTTTACCGTCATACATTTGGGGTTGATCTATTTCTAATTGCTTAAAGAAGTACTTAAGTATCGTTAATTACATTTAACTTATATCCAATAACATTGATTTCGATAAGCATATGTTGCTGTAGTGTTACAATTGTAACAATACTCCTGTTAACAAGTTGGAAAAACCAAAATATTACCTCTCCGAGTCAAGAGGTCTACTACTACAAACTTATTTACCTGGATATGGAATTATTTCTCTTTTTTGAAGTAAAATTTATGAAATATTGAAGCAGTATTCCAAGCATAGCGAATATACAGTAAAGCAGACGACATTTTACATCCAATGAGAATAAATCTCGGACACATGGAAATCAGTCAATGGGGAAAAGAACAGGAAATAAAGTCTACGCTTCAGCTGTTTACCGTTTATTCTGATAGCCACATTCACAACTGGTTTGCAGTGTAAACACTATCGTCTCATCTCACCTCAACAATATTCTTAGTTTGCGAACATGAATGATAAAGTTAAATAACACCAAAGCTTAATTGTAGCTAGACGCACTAATAGTCAATGCGCACCATAAAGAGAATAAAAAGTCTGTTGCTACTACCCGTTTACCATTAGCCCTTTTACTATTCTAATTGCCACCATGATCTTTTCTTCTAATATAAAATCTTAACCTGATTATTTAAGAGTGTAATTAACTTTCGGCTCACTCTGAACCGTTGATGTCTCTTCATTTCAGACACGATAATCAAAGCCAAAAGTTTTCTTCACCTCAGGCCTCAATTATTTACACTTATTTTCTCTAAGCCTATTGCGGATATTACTTGTTATACCCGCCGGAGTCTAGGTCTTAGCTTTCTTCATGAAACAATTAAACCAAGTATTATTCTATACACAGATGTAGTATAACTTAAGTAATATATAAACAGCCATATCAAATAACAATATTAAAAAAAATCTTTGGAATATCAAAATGAAACAGAGCTTTAGCTACAAAAGTACTAAATGCATCATAATTACGAAAAATACTTCCACATATTAACTTTATATTATGGAAAAAACGGAATATTAAGGTTCTGTATGATTTCTAAACACATCAACACAAGGCTAACTGCTAACGCGACGCACTAGTGTAACAATGGACGGACACACACAGACAATATAGCTGAAATATTCCCTTGTGTCATACTTTCCCCTAATAAACTTTTGGTCCAAATAATTTTATAGATATTTTTCAACTTTTAAAGATATTAAAATTTATTCGAAATATCTTTAAACAGGCTTGTTTTCTTTCTTTCACGATAAATTGTTTAAAACACAAAACGCCCTTATATCTTAATACCTCCCTAAGTTAGTGTTTTTGCCATAGAAAATAAACAAAAGGAGTAGCAGACCAGCAGCGCAGAGACCAACTTCATCATGGTAAAAGGGCTCCTTCGGACCCTTAGACACATGGCCCCGCGGATTTCCGAAACCCCCTATCTAGCCAGAGGGAGGGAATGAAAGAAGGGGATATGAACAAGGAGGGAACTACTTTTTATGGGAAAGGACACAGATTTTTGAAGGCGTGAGTTGGCTGCTGGGAGCGCCTTCTATCGAATTAGAAAAGTGTGACATAAACAGGGTAACAGCGAGGTACAGGCTCGCAGCCACCTGAAAGAAACGTGTTTTTTAAGCCTCGACTTTTTTGTTACTGAGTCTGATTCTGATAATCGAAATGCCGTGTTTCTGCAAAACCAACTGTTTGAGCGCTAGAAACAGAAACATTTGTACATGTGAAACTGGAAACCTAAAATGCACGATTTTGTGCAAATGCGGAGAACATTTAGAATGTGCCAATGGCAAATAGGATAATGGTAAAGGCCGCGTCATAAACAAAACAAGTACCTTCCCAAAGAAGAGGGCCATAAAGAGCGTAGCTCATCCTCTAGCTACGTTCCAAGAGGTTTAACGAAGCGAAACACCATCCCTAATAGTTCCCAATGAGGATTTAATCGATTATGGTAAAGAGGAGGACAATGGAATAGGCGTAAGCATAACAAGCATCCCCCCAAAGAAAAGGGCCCGAAAGAACGTAGCTCAGCCTCTAGCTTCGTTAGAGGTTGAACGAAGCGAAACGCCATCCCTGATAGTTTCTAATGAGGTATTTATCGTTTATTTTTTTCTATTACTGGATATTGGGCTGTGGATATAGTTGGAATGCAATAAAGTAAGTTTGGTGGTGGTATACATATCTGATATCAAAGCTGATATGTGCCAACCTGTTGAATTAAAATTAGTGTTTAACCAACAACTGTTGAACGTAACCTTTCATTGAGTGTCATAGCTCACTGCTCACTTAAATTAGAGTGTAAGTGTCCTTTAATTTTTGGTTTTGAGCGTGAAAGCTCGCATTAATATGGATGTAGCTTTTCTGGTGGTATAGTTACAAAGGTTTTAAACAGTAAATTAAAAGTGGTTTAGCTAAGTTCATTTAATTTCCAAAGTTCCTAATTATAACTCAAGTCTACCAATTATAAAAATTCAGCTGAATGAGCCTCGCAATAGTGCAATTTTTGATTGTGAGAATTTGACAGAGGTGCAGCTTCGGCGAATCTTACAAAAAAATCAGCAACACAACCCCGCTATTGATATAAGTCAGTATTTAGAGACTGAAGTTGATGAGCCTCCCCCACCTCCACCAAATCCTGATGGTGAAAACATTCCACATTGGTGTAAATGTGGAAGGTGCCAGCAAATGGCCACCCCAGAAGAGCGGAAATGCTGCTCCAGGAGAAGGGGCACAGGTTGCATTCTGGACAATCCAGATTTTGATAATTTGATATTAAATAGAGGTGTAGTAGACATACAAATTGAAATGTGGCAAAACCTAGTGCACCTTCTCGTGGAGGAAGGCGATTGCAACAGAAAATACCGCCATGCCGCTTATAGGCAGTATATTTATTGGCAATGGGGCAAACTTGGGCAAGGTAACCGTAGAGTGATACCCTCTTGTGTTGTATGTAAAATTAGGGACTCTTACCCAAACCCTAATGGAGTATATACTGGATACAAACCAAACCGATATCTGTAAATGGTTTATGGGGGCACCGTTCAATTTTCTATTTTTGCAATAACTTCACTTATTGAATAATTTGTGACAAGTTTAGAAATATTTCAAGTCATTTTCACGTAATTGTTCCTTTTGTTCTTAAAAGTTTCATAATAATTTGTTTGTCAATTAGTTCTGTTTTGCAATATTAATGAAATTTAATTATAAATTGTAATAGTTATTTCCTCCCAATTTTTCCTATTGCTATTTCATGAATTGAATATCATAGTCATTTCTTTCAAAAATAATTAATGAAAATGAATTTCAAGTTTTCGATAGTCATTTTTTGTTTGTTTGTAATTTATCATTTTGTTTGCTTAAATTCATGAAAATGAGTTTACAATTTTTGATAGTCGTTTCTTGTTTGTTTGTAATTTTTCAATTTTGTCTACCAAACCAATCTAAATATTTTAAATATTGTTGGTCATCTTTTTTTGATAAACTCATCTAAGTGAGTTGTAAATTTTTATATTCATTTGCAATTTTTCCCTTAAGTCATTTGTTTAGTTGATTTTGATTTTTTTGGAAGTGGAAAATTCATGCCAATTAAATTTGTTTTTCAATATAATATTTCGTTCACCATTTTTGACTATATTTAATCCATAAAAATTAAGGTAACCTTGGTTTCCTAAACCAGCGGAATATATTTTTTTCTTTGGACTTGGGCACTAGTATATAAGGCGTTAGTCAACGTTTAAACTCATTTTCAGCCTAAGAGGGATCAAAATTTATTTCTTCCTGAGTAAAGTTGGTTTGAAATTTAGAAAATTTTTCACGCGCTAACAGAAGTTCACATCTAGATGGGCAAGGAGTTTTTGCAATATTTTTTACGGTTAGTTGTCACAGCAGGATCTTCAGGGAACATATCTTTCATGCTACGAACAACCTCACCAGATATTGTGAGGTCAAGTAGATCCTTCGCATATTGGTGGTTTTTTGGAATTTTAACTGGAACTATAGTCCATCGAGATGTAACTTTCGAAAACTTGGCTTTTGTTCTGATTAGAAAGTATTTGTATAAATTTCACTAATCTTTATAGTGAATAGACAATAGCTTACCGAGTTATTCCATTGCTGTTTAAAGCTACTGGGCGAAAAACATTGCTGTTGTAATCCAGAATTGCCAACACGTTCCTAGCGATGTATCCTTTCCAACTAAATTACATACAAATTAGTGAAATAATAATCGATATTATTCCTTGTCTTACGGATAGTTGAGCCGCTTTGGAGCGTATTTTAGCAGCATAAGACTCCAGAGCACCAGTATGTCTAAAAAGATAGTAATAGAATGTAATAAACGTTTGAGCATCTCTATTCCATCAAAGAGGGAATACAGTAGGGGGAGTGGAAGCTCTACTATTTTAGTTCTCGTTTAGAAAATCTGGTCTCTCAGCTTCCGGTTTGAAGTTTTGTTTTTTTACCATCGTCTGAAAAGCCAAGGATTAATGTTTCATTAAAAATATTAATATTAATACTAACGGAATTAAATTATAATATTATTATTATGACCCTACGAAATTTTTAAATTGAAACATAAAAACCAATACGCCAACTGGAAATGGACATGAAAAAAATTGGCGAGAGTAACACTTTAGCCTTAACAAAGGCATAAGCTTCCACTCCTCGTACTGTATACCCTCTTTTATTCCATAGTATAAAATCATAAAACAAACCGGAAATTTTTATAATAGGGAAAATCCTTCAGCAAGGTTTTATCGCAGAAAATTTTTTGCAACTCGGTGAATGCGATACTGGCTTTATTTAGCCATGGCTTTGTCCTATCATTTTCATCAAGCTCATCATGTTTGCATTCTCCATAAGGGAAATTGTGAATATTTTGCACATGGTGCAAAATTGAAACCCACAGCATCTAAAAAAGGCCTTTTGTACTTTTTGTACAAATAAAAAAAAAACAATAATATTCCATACTATCATGGTGTTGGTGTCCCTCTCACAATTTTTGCCACACCACCAAAAGTGTGTAATTATATCGTTTATCCATTCGTCTAATACATGGCAGCCTTCTTGTTTGGAGACCTACACAGTATGACATTTATTATAAAAGGATAATCAAAGGAAAACGTTCCAAAGCTTACGGCTGCAATGCGTTTCTTCAAGATTTTCGCAACATGCCAAATGTCATGCGAATGCTTGATATGGGGGTATTCTTTCCCTAAAAAATGAAATATGAAATATTAAATCTGATAATTAATGCAAAACTGTTAAAAAACCTGGTAGAAGCGTCCATATGCCATATCTTATTAAACATTTATTTGGGCGAAACTCCAAATGTTTTTATTTATTTTAACTTTAAAGGGAGGGTGAAAAGGAAAATGAACCGAATTTTAAATATTTTTTATCCATTCCTGATCTTTGAAACCACTGGAGAACAATTCCAAATAATTTCACTATGCATGCTAGTCATTCAATTAACAGAGAAAATCAATAAAAATCACTTGATTTTTGCCTTTTTACCCTCGTGCTCAGTGGTATAGGATTATCCTTTAAACCTTCCAAAACTGTGTTAATGCGAGATAGGTGTAGAAAAACAACAAATATAGGTCAATTCAGACGCAAACACATACTGAAAAGTGTTAAAGAAATCTGACAGAAATGGAATACAAACACGTAGAATTCTAACTCTTACTCATAATGGATTTAATTTCCCGATGACCATCTGTCACAATTTCTGCTATGTTGCAGTGTACTTCCAATTTATTTACCAGTCTCCAAAAGCAGAGAGCCTCCATGTTAGGGCTTTGGTTGTCTGTCAGCCTACAATCGGCGAATTCCACTGCTACAATTTTCTTTGTTTTCAAATCTAACGCAGTGTATGTACAATGCTTGGCTGAGTAGCCCGGAGAATCATTTCTCGCATCGCAAGATATAATTAAAGGGCCTGTTCTATTTGCCAGCATTTACAGCTAAAGTAATAGGTGAATGAACTGAAATATTATAATCTAATCTATTACCCTTGCTTACTTGTTCCGAATCCCAGAATTGCATTATTGAAGGGTAACACTCAAACTTGCTTGTCAATCAACGTGGTCGTGCCAATGGCTTTCAAAATTGTGAAACTGCAAATAAAATAATCTGTGCTAAAAAATATTTCAGACAGTCTCGCTTCACTAAAAGCTGTCTTAAAAGTGATATTTTCTTCAAACTTTGTTAAACCACTCGTTTTGTGCCTTTTTATTCTTTATGCTTCTTGGTAAAACTGCGTGAAAGATTTTGATATACCTTTTAAAAGGAACATCCTGAATAGAGTAAACCAGCTGCCAGCTTGAGATTTATGTTCCCCGGTATAGATTCCCATTTCTGGTAGTGATAGCCTTTACATTTTTTGCATCTCCAAGAGACACAAAATGTAGCACCATTGAAATATGACTTATACAAAAGGTCTTTACCGCAGCTCTCAATCTTACAATTTGCACCAATGGAAGTCTTAACAAATTTTTCTAATTGCTTCGTTGATGCAAAACAGTTCATTTCAACATCGCTATTATCTTCAATTAGGGGTTCTCCTTCATCGAATGAAAAATCCAGGGTCTTGGGAGTACCGTTCGTAGCCCTAAAACGGACAACATAACCGTAATATTTTGCTAGACTTTTCTTTTTGGTTTTTTGATTTTTTCTTACTAACATTGTTCGAAAGCTTTCATTTCCCACAGTTGCACAGTTTGAAATGGGCGAATCATTGAGGCCAAAAATAGGGCTGAAATATCACTCATATTTAACATCAAATATTATATAGAGTGTTCCGAAAATGGTGGTACGAGCGTACTTTCACGGGTTCTATGGGCTAAATTAGCTTTTTTGGTCCATTTTAAAGGGGTTTAAAAAGCCCTTGTTAAAACTTGCGCGCGAGAGGGATGAAAAACAATTCTCGCGCTTTGAAGATTAGTGTCTTTGAGAAAGGAGCGAAGTAAATTAATTCAATTAATGATTGCCTGTTAAATTAGCATATAATGCACGAATTGAAACAATGTATTGTTAAATTATTGTCGTAAATTTAACAATACATTATTATAAAACTATGAACGGTACCCAAGTATAATTATTGAATTAAAAAGGAAATTATAACCACTTTCATTACGCAGTAAATCATAAAAATGTTTTTTAAAACCGGAGACGGCTAGTTTCGCTCTTTCTACAAAGGCATCTTCAGGTCTGATTCTGTCAATCGGAAAATCAATACTGGAAACCGCGCATTAGATCACGTGTCATCCGGTGCGGGAGTTTTGAATTCACTCTTCACGGTCCCGGTAGTTTTTTGATTTACTGCGTAATGATAGTGGTTATAATTTCCTTTTTAATTCTATTAATATACGTGGGTACCGTTCATAGTTTTATAATAATGTATTGTTAAATTTACTGCAATAATTTAACAATACATTGTTTCAATTCGTGCATTATTGGCTAATTTAACAGGCAATCATTAATTGAATTAATTTACTTCGCTCCTTTCTCAAAGACACTTATCTTCAAAGCGCGAGAATTGTTTTTCATTCCTCTCGCGCGCAAGTTTTAACATGGATTTTTTAAACCCCTTTAAAATGGACCAAAAAAAAAGCTAATTTAGCAGAGATTAATTTATTTTCCTATACACTGCAACGTCATAACCATCTATCTCTTACATTAGTGATATCCCCCTGCCGGGGGCAAATAGTATTCTCTAACACAAACTTGCCCCAAAGCAGGGGATATACGGTTCACTAACTTCACTCCCCCTCTCAACCGAAATTAATCTATTGACTTAAGTTTCGCAAATTCGGGGGTCATCACAAAAAGAACTCAATTACTAACTTTTAAACATGGGCCCAAACGCAAAATTGTCGTAGAACATTTACTTCTTAAAACGGCCCATAGAACCCGTGAAACTACGCTCGTACCACCATTTTCGGAACACCCTATATAATATGATTAAATTATAATTGAGTGTCCAAACAAAGCATTACGTTTTAAAGGAAGGGCTTTTCATCTGCCGTAAAACCCTTTTGCCATTGCTGATTGGCGTGCTGCATACCAGTTTAGTGGCTTGTGAAACCTTAGATTCATCAACCAAATCATTCTTATGTTCTTCATTGTTCTCTAACCTAATTATTTTAACAATTAGTATTGCTATTAGCCTATACCTACACGTATTAAAATAAAACTTACTCATTTGACCAAAGGCGCTTCCTTTTTCGTGTCCCCCTTTTGTCAATCTTGCTTAGTGTGATATACGTAATCGATAAATTTTGTTCTCTCACTATGCCAGCAAAAGGGGCCTGAAAATTTTCATTGGCTGGAGTTGAACATTCCTCATGTTAAATATCCTCAATTTGGGGGAGAATTTCCTCAATGAAAATAGCATCCTTTCCTGCCATTGAGAATATGAAATGAAAATCAAGCCAACATCACACCGCACATAGGAACCCTATGGCAAATATTATGTATTAACCAGAGCAATCAGCTGGGACAGTGGGTTCACAAGCGGGTATTGAACATTCGTCATGCTCAATATCCCCAATTTGAGGGAGAATTTCCTGAATGATACTTCCATCCCTTTTTTGCTTTTCAACAACTGAGAATATGAAATGAATACAAACCGTCACACAGCAACTAGAAATATTATAGAAAATATTAAGTATTAACCTGAAAAATCAGCATGGACCGACGATGGTTCATGAATATGCTGTTTGGCTTCATTTTCAATATCCCTAATTTGAGGGAGAATATCCTCACTGAAACGATAACTAAGCGATTAAAGGTGAGCGGAAATCTGCTCACGATTCGCCCCTAGAGTTGTACTTGTCCGCACAGCTTCAAAAAAATCCAAGAATGTGCTGCCACCTTTAATTTTTAAGGTTGGTTTATGATCAGACCTTTTTTTTCTACCAGTGCTGGACACAAGTTGCCATTTAACAGTTTAGACTTAGAGCAGACGACGGTTTGAAGGCGCGGGCTGTTTATTATTCTAACTTCATGCTGTGAAAGGGTGTTTTGTTTTTGATTATTTAGATGGTCTAAACTGAAATGAAGGTGTAAGATTTACTTATTATATTTGAGAATGTTCGGTCACTCGGGAAAAAATAAAATAGTTTTATATTGAACGCTTGTTTTATACTCTTTTTATTCCAAAATTTTGGTTTGCGGATGTGATCCTACATAGCCACGATATTGAAATGCATTCGTCCTATTTTAGTAAGTATTTAATTTAGTTCAGTGACTTACACTTGGTCTTACTGTGTGCTTATTATAATGATAAACCACAAATACAATACATTGATCCTTTATTGACATTGAAAAGAAATAGATTCACCTTTGCGTTTGACTAATTTAGTTTCATAATTGTAATAGCAAATAAACATGTTTGAGCCCAATTCTGCCACACGTAATCATAGGGACAACTTACTGTTTCCAATATATAAACAAAGTGAACAAATAAACCAATTACTTTCAAAAATATACATACATTTATATTCAATACTCGAAAATACTCCTCCGCGACGGAAGTCGCAAATATAAATACCACGGACTACAACTACTACTTTGACCTGTTAATTTTCATGTTTAAAGTGAGAAATGGTCTCTTCCCAGAATATGTAATAAACTGGTTCCCAAAAGGAAATAATAATATAAGAACACGTGGAGACAAATATAACTTCTACCCTGAAAGTTGTAACTCGCGCGTTAGAGACAAGAATGTAAAATTTCAAGGCATAAAATGTTGGAATGAACTAGAAAATCACCACAAAATAATAACATCAATAATGCTTTTTAAAGATGCCATGAGCAATCATATTGCACAGAAATTAAGGCAATGAGGCTGGAATTATCTGTAAACAGGCTCTATACTTTTAATCTAAGTTATTATCTATTACTTTTATTTATTAAATTAACTATGGACATCATTGTAAATAAGGACTCCACCTTAATGATTGTTCCAATAAAAAACCTTTATTATTATTATTATTACAAAACCATGCAAGAAGTTCACCGCGGTATCTGATTCTAAAATAGAAACTCAAAATATGCAGTGGAAATATATTTTGATATGTGCAGAAGACTATCACTTTGCACAAGTCAGTCGGCAATTCCTTTTCATATATATACTTTCCACTGGAAAAATTTTGCTCCGCGACAATGGCGCTACTTTCACCTAGTGCAGGCTAAGCTAGGTAGTGTCATTTTATCCCTGCCAAGCGACTTGTGGATGTGGATCCCTTTAATTATAGTCATTATTATTGTGGGAGGAGTCACGCCCCACCACTGATGCCAAATGCATATTGTGCACCGTCACTGTAGCTGCAGCAAAGAGGAGAGAAAGAATCAGTATCAACGTCTATCAAATGCAGGTGTCTATTAAGCCTAATATCCCATCTGCTAAGCCCAATAAGGCTGTAACAGACCAAATCCTACAATCCGTACATTAAAGCTAGTTAGCGGGCCAGAGAAAACATCTTACTACTATAGAGTCCATTAATTAATAATTAAATATTACGTTACGTCCTTTAGTTCTTTTATTCCCACAGTTTTCCATCTAAGTGAGAGACACCCGTATACCGCCAACTAAGCCCAAACCATGCCGCACCTAAATGAAAAGTGACTAGGCCGACTAAGCGCGTATATTCGGGATCATAGGCTACAAACGGAAAACGACGCCTCGTGGCGACGTCCGTTACTTGTTCCCCAAACACATTCACATATGATAATTATACAGAAACATAAAATGTTACAATCGATAATCGTATTAGGCATAACAAATATATAATTATTAAACAAAATAGTAGTAGGTTAAAATTAGGAAGTAAAATTTTGTATTTAATTTAAATTTAAAAATTGGTTGATATATATGTTCTGATGGACTAATAATAATAATCTAGGCTTTGTCCATGAAGGGATTTCTAAAACAAGCCTGTGGCTTGTTTTACGGTGGGTGGGTCCCTTTACATTGCATATAGGGGTGGTGGCTAGCCCCTATGCCACAGCATACTAACTAGTACCGTAAACCACTACAAGTTTTTATGGAAAGGAGAAACCGGGTTAGACCGCGGAGGAAAACTCCTTTACAGCATCTCTTCTCGAGCCTGTATAGCTTAAGATACAATACGACTCGGGTTCTTTCTTGGTTGTATGTGGCACAGGAACTTAGGCTTCTCGTTCGACACTGGCGCATCATGTTTCCTTTGTTGACTCAGCTTCCAGGGCGTTCGGTACATTCCTCATCCAGATATGGTAACGGTACATTGGAATGCAGGTCCTTCCGCGCTGATACCTCCGATGTGGATAACTCCTCAGGCGCTTCCAATTGCGGGAAGGTATTCGGCCCCTTCATGGTGGTGATACTGAGGAACCTCTCCTCCGATGTCATAAAGTATGAGGGTTATAAAACAAGAAATATGAACTGATGTATTAAGGCCAAGTTTAGAGTCTAATAAGTAATAATACGTTACGTGCTTTGGTTCTCTTTTATTTCAACGGTTGAAGTCCTTTATCGTATGGGGATGTGTTGTCCATCTAAGTGACCAAGGAGACACCGGTATACCGCCAAGTCAGCCCAAACCATGCCGCCCCTAACTGATACCGACTAAGCGGGTATATGCGGGATGAAAGGTCACTAATGCCAAATGACGCCATCTCGCTGCATCCATTACAAGGTCCATAGCTCAAGACCTGCAAGGACCATCAACAAACTGTTTCGTCAGTTTCAGGCCATCAATATCAAGCCAGAGCTGATACTAAATAGCAGTGATTGTGTCATGCAGGCACCATCTTACCTACCCGTTGGTGATGAGGACGACTAACGTTGGTCCAAAGAAGAGGGTGGTGATGGATTTTTCAGGTGTCTTATGTCTAGGATCCCAAGCCTTTGTTGGGTCTCTTATGTCTAGGATCCCAAGCCTTTGTTGGGTCTCTTATGTCTAGGATCCCAAGCCTAATAAGCGTTGATTCCTCAGCATTCCAACTGTCGAAACCTCTTATTTCGTATATTGCTGAAGTTTATTTTTGACATTAGAAAAGTGATTTCATTTCCCTTCAAGGACTGACAGTGCACGATGACCACAAATTTCCCTTCCTATGACTTACGAGTTATTAGGGTGGTGGGGGGGGGGTCGCTTTGCGGTCATTTCCCAAGAAATTTAGTTATTACTTATTATTTAAAATCGAGATATCTGTTTCTCTCTTAATTCCTCCTTTGAAGGGGCTTCTACCATTCCTCTGCTTTTGGCAATCCTCAACGGGTGATCAGCATCCAGTGGTACTTTTTGTTTCAATGACCCCTAGAAATCATAATAAATTTATAGCTGAAAAAGAACAGATTTTATTTTTACCTTGAAGTTTTCCCTCTGTTCGAAAATGATCCGCATTAATTCCGGAATATAAGAATATTTTTTCTTCTCATATATTGGCACAATGTACCACGCCTTCGTTCGTTTACTGTAGGCACGTGTATCTCTGGAATCCACACATTTATGACCGTTATGCTTATTTCACAAACACATAGGCTATAATAAGTATATTAATGAAATTTTACTTTGGCTGTCCATCTTGTCTACAAGCCCGAGGCCTTCCACAGTGCTTGTTGTGGTCTATGGCGGCTAATTTAATCCTTATTTGGTAGCCCCAGTAGCTACATCACAGACAAAAATTACTATGTCAACATGGTAAACGATGGAAACAAAGTTAGACATACCCAAAAGCGATTCTTTTTGGGGCATACATTAGAATTAGACTGTGGTAACTTTCGAGAAAGCCTGTGTGCCTGTAACAAACAAGATTTGCGCGTGAATGGTGGTACAGTTCATCTCTAGGTACTCACGCATACCTAAAGTTTGTGAAGTATCCCATATTTTTCAAGAGGTACTTCCTCATAACTTCGCTTCTTAATTTTAAGAAAGTGGGAGAGTTGGCTTGTAACCAGGGGTGTTTTTCCAGCTGCTCTTCAGTTAAAGGTTCATGGTCGCAATGATTGAACATGCCTATCTCCAAGTGCCACTCATGCTCGTTGATAACATGGTGGAGACAAGTCAACCACAAACTCTATAAATATTTGGATTTCAATTGACCACCTGTTCTTCAAGATTCATTCAAGGTAATCATAGCACAATACCTTCATAGTGAAGACCTGTCCTTGACAATTTTTGGAGCACCACCAGAAATGATTACGTAGTAGAGGAGCCCAGTGACATAAATCTCTATGTTCTTTAGATTTCAGTCCAATCTACATGAAACACGTTCTGTTTCATTCACTTGATAAAGGGTGTGACAAGAGATTTAAAATGGAATCATATTTACTTCGTTCAATCTCTTTAAAATTATTTTGCCACCATGCCACGTGTCCCACGAGTGTTTTACACCTGGCAAACAAGAATCCTCCTTCCCTACGAATTTTTTTTCATAAATATACCATGCATTCTAAAATCGCCAAATGTTAATGTCGTGCTTCAAACTAACTTAGCTCAGCTGAAATTGAAGAATGAGCATCTGTGACGACTTCCAGCACTTTGACATTGTGTTGGGCGCCAAGCTCCAGAACCTCTTTGGAAGCACCTTTGAAAGCCAGGAGCTCCATGTTCGGGCTTTTCCCTTCAGCGTGTCGAACGTCTTTGTTGGATATAGTTAAGATTTTCTTTGATTCAGTATCTGCCAAAGTGTAAGTGCAAAACATGGCGGAATGCCCTGGACTGTCCATCCTTCCATCTCCAGCTACTACAAGTTCTTTTCCCGACAATTCTTCGAAAGTTTCTTTTTGCGTCCTCTCCCAGAAAACATCAACAGCTGGCTTCAAAAAATGAAGCTGATAGCTGATGGTGAAAAACAATTTCATGCCCAATTTAATAATAATGATATATGCTCGCTAGCGAGAACTTCCCGGTCTCCATGTCTATATATCGTTTTCTCTAAAGGTGAGAGGGGATGAATTTTATCTAGCCCCCTTTATTTTATTATTCTCAAACAAGGCAAAAATCATTTTGCATTAGTCCGTGTGCTTCCAATGTGCTAAGGTTGTACATCACCCAACAACGATCTAAGGCTATAGACTAGTAACGGACTACTGGTAGAGGGGGTGTAGACGGTGTATCCCTCCCTCTGGTCGCGCTCTTGTATCAGGGACTACTTTGCGCGCCCAGTAGGGGGATTACACTGAGCTAAGAGATAAAAGGGTGTGACGATTGCATACTTAGTGGCATTACTCATAGAGTAATGTCAGTTCTACGTATGCAAACGTCATACCCTTCTATCTCTTAGCTCAGTGTCATCCCCCTACCAGGCACGTACTGTATCCCCTCTTATAAAAGCGCGCTTAGAGGGAGGGATACACCGTCTAATCCTCTCTCTACTCTATACATTGGCTCGCATACACTATACAGTTACGAAGAGTGCCACATAAACTTGAGAAATCCATACCCAATTCAATACACGCAAAATACAGTGACCACGACACTATAAGGTGCCATTTCTAG
The DNA here is from genome assembly GCA_019434445.1 of Phalangium opilio. NCBI lineage: Eukaryota > Metazoa > Arthropoda > Arachnida > Opiliones > Phalangiidae > Phalangium > Phalangium opilio. Next base: position 212,564 of record JAEQBA010002291.1, on the reverse strand, counting down.
TTTAGTTTACATTTTTTCTCTTTACGTAAATCGTATAAAATCAACACAATCAGAAATAAACCCTCGCAGTAACCAATTTCAGTTTTTCTTTGCCAAAAAAAAATAAATCCATCAACTTACGGGTCTATTGAACGTGAACCTGATGTCTATGTAATTTAGAAAGGAACCCCACCGTATCGAATCACCCCTCAGTGAGAGAAGGCTTTCTATACATGTATATGCATACAACAAGATGGCCCAAGGGCTGGGCCTTAATACTAATTTTACACGCCTCACGTGACCCCCGTATAGTTGATCTCCAATAAATTGTACAACTAAAAATATGTCTGAAACACAATCGTGTATGCCCTAAATTTCTAATAACGTCACATTTCAAATAATATTAATGAAACTAAATTGTGCACCCCACTAAAGAATAATTTTTAAAAACCATACGAATCAAAAAATGTATCTAAAACAAAATCCTGGATTCCCTAAACCAGAAATCACTATGACCGTAAACCGTCCCCTCTATTTTACGAAACCTAACCTAACCATCCAGCATAATCTCTGATGTATCACGCGCACAAAGTGCAGTAGTGTACGAAAATTATCAACTTGTTTCTTTCACTCAAAAAAGCCCGCGAGATTGAAACTAACTTTCTTTCCTCTCTCTCTCCTCTCCGAGCGGGATTCCCCCTCTCCTCCTTCCCCCTCTCACTAATATACCAGGCAGGCAGCGGAGCTTCGTTTCCCTCCGATCTGGGGTTCCATCTCTCTTCGTATCGCCATCGCGTACGCTAGCGATCTCACTCCCCCCGCACGCTTTCGTTTTCCCTCTCTCTCTCTCTCTCATCGTAAGCTTTCGTTGTAGGATTTTCTTTTCAGTGTTATGTCTTCGAAGTTAGTAATATCATTAGATTTTTAATATAATTTTAATAATAATGGGTTTTAAAAGGTTTTGAGTGCTTTTAATGGATAGTAAAACCGTAACTGAAGTCTCCAGTTGGTTTTGACTGTACTTCAGTTTTTTACCCAACACCAACGCTATGACAAATTTGTAGTAGGAAAACAGTAAAAAGACATTGCTTTCATTTCAAAAGCATCGGAAAGCTAAAAATTCTTTAACCAATCTCCTTGTCTGTCCCTTGAGTCAATAAGTTTATTGGTCCTGACTTTGTAACCCCCCCCTAAATTGCAACCATCCTGTCCTTCTAAAAGAAAAAGGTTTCCCATAGCTTCTCGTATACAAAATAACTAAGTGAATGCTTTTAGCACAACAATAAAAACTTGGGGCAACCAACAAGAGGAGCTGATAAGCCTCACTATAATTATATCGAGGGCTAATCACTATCAGATTTCGTGTTCAAAGGTATTATATGTAAGGATGTTAGCGCTATCAAGTGCACGCCACTTAAAAAGGGAGGGTGAAGTAGAAAATCAAGTGATTTTTTTTATTGAATCTTGAACAAATTATAAGACCAGTCTGCATAGTGAAACATTTAGGAAATACATCATAAAAATTTTAAAATTAAAATTAGGTTCAGATTTTAAGGATAATTTTAAATAAGGACGCCCTGCCTTTCTGTTAACAAAATTCTCGTGACACGTTCCGTGTCGAATGAAATTTATCACGAGATTTGATAAATTTGTGCGCGACGTGACAATCGTGGCGCGAGACATGGCGCGTGACACACTAGAAATTTGGTTACAAAAGGCAGGGCGTTACGCGATTGGTCGGACGTCCTTAATTAAAATTATTAT
>JAEQBA010002291.1:187106-209708 GCA_019434445.1 Phalangium opilio | reverse complement strand
TTTATGACCGTTATGCTTATTTCACAAACACATAGGCTATAATAAGTATATTAATGAGATTTTACTTTGGCTGTCCATCTTGTCTACAAGCCCGAGGCCTTCCACAGTGCTTGTTGTGGTCTATGGCGGCTAATTTAATCCTTATTTGGTAGCCCCAGTAGCTACATCACAGACAAAAATTACTATGTGATTACGATGGAAACAAAGTTAGACATACCCAAAAGCGATTCTTTTTGGGGCATACATTAGAATTAGACTGTGGTAACTTTCGAGAAAGCCTGTGTGCCTGTACAAACAAGATTTGCGCGTGATGAATGGTGGTACAGTTCATCTCTCTATGTACTCACGCATACCTAAAGTTTGTGAAGTATCCCATATTTTTCAAGAGGTACTTCCTCATAACTTCGCTTCTTAATTTTAAGAAAGTGGGAGAGTTGGCTTGTAACCAGGGGTGTTTTTCCAGCTGCTCTTCAGTTAAAGGTTCATGGTCGCAATGATTGAACATGCCTATCTCCAAGTGCCACTCATGCTCGTTGATAACATGGTGGAGACAAGTCAACCACAAACTCTATAAATAATTGGATTTCAAATGACCACCTGTTCTTCAAGATTCATTCAAGGTAATCATAGCACAATACCTTCATAGTGAAGACCTGTCCTTGACAATTTTTGGAGCACCACCAGAAATGATTACGTAGTAGAGGAGCCCAGTGACATAAATCTCTATGTTCTTTAGATTTCAGTCCAATCTACATGAAACACGTTCTGTTTCATTCACTTGATAAAGAGTGTGACAAGAGATTTAAAAATGGAAACATATTTACTTCGTTCAATCTCTTTAATATTATTTTGCCACCATGCCACGTGTCCCACGAGTGTTTTACACCTGGCAAACAAGAATCCTCCTTCCCTACGAATAGTCGCAAATAATTTTTTTTCATAAATATACCATGCATTCTAAAATCGCCAAACGTTAACGTCGTGCTTCAAACTAACTTAGCTCAGCTGAAATTGCTGAATGAGCATCTGTGACGACTTCCAGCACTTTGACATTGTGTTGGGCGCCAAGCTCCAGAACCTCTTTGGAAGCACCTTTGAAAGCCAGGAGCTCCATGTTCGGGCTTTTCCCTTCAGCGTGTCGAACGTCTTTGTTGGATATAGCTATGATTTTCTTTGATTCAGTATCTGCCAAAGTGTACGTGCAAAACATGGCGGAATGCCCTGGACTGTCCATCCTTCCATCTCCAGCTACTACAAGTTCTTTTCCCGACAATTCTTCGAAAGTTTCTTTTTGCGTCCTCTCCCAGAAAACATCAACAGCTGGCTTCAAAAAATGAAGCTGATAGCTGATGGTGAAAAACAATTTCATGCCCAATTTAATAATAATGATATATGCTCGCTAGCGAGAACTCCCCGGTCTCCATGTCTATACATCGTTTTCTCTTAAGGTGAGAGGGGATGAATTTTATCTAGCCCCTTTATTTTATCATTCTCAAACAAGGCAATAATCATTTTGCATTAGTCCGTGTGCTTTCCAATGTGCTAAGGTTGTACATCACCCAACAACGATCTAAGGCTATAGACTAGTAACGGGACTAGCGGTAGAGGGGGTGTAGACGGTGTATCCCTCCCTCTGGTCGCGCTCTTGTATGGACTACTTTGCTCTTAGCTCAGTGTCATCCCCCTGCCAGGCGCCTAGAGGGAGGGATACACCGTTTTGAGTGCTTTTAATGGATATTAAAACCGTAACTGAAGTCTCCAGTTTTGTTTTGACTGTACTTCTTCAGTTTTTTACCCAACACCAACGCTATGAGAAATTTGTAGTAGAAAAACAGTAAAAACACATTGCTTTCATTTCAAAAGCATCGGAAAACTAAAAATTCTTTAACCAATCTCCTTGTCTGTCCCATGAGTCATTAAGTTTTTTGGTCCTGACTCTGTACCCCCCCCCCCTAAATTGCAACCATCCTGTCCTTCTAAAAGTAAAAGGTTTCCCATAGCTTCTCGTATACAAAATAACCAAGTGAATGCTTTTAGCACAACAATAAAAACTTGGGGCAACCAACAAGAGGAGCTGATAAGCCTGACTATAATTATATCGAGGGGATAATCACTATCAGATTTCGTGTTCAAAGGTATTATATGTAAGCATGTTAGCGCTATCAAGCGCACGCCACTTAAAAAGGGAGGGTGAAGTAGAAAATGAAGTGATTTTTTTATTGATTCTTGTCCAAATTATAAGTCCAGTCTTCATAGTGAAACATTTAGGAAATAAATCAGAAAAATTTTAAAATTAAAATTAGGCTCAGGTTTTAAGGATAATTTTAAATAAGGACGTCCGACCAATCGCGTAACGCCGTGCCTTTCTGTTAACAAAATTCTCGTGACACGTTCCGTGTTGAATGAAATTTATCACGAGATTTGATAAAATTTGCGCGCGACGTGACAATCGTGGCGCGAGACATGGCGCGTGACACGAGAATTTGGTTAACAAAAAAGCAGGGCGTTACGCGATTGGTCGGACGTCCTTAATTAAAATTATTATTAAAATCTGAACCTAATTTTAATTTTAAAATCACTCGGGAATATTTTCCGAATGTTACACCATACAGACTGGTTTTTTAATTGGTAGAAGAATCGATAAAAAATCACTTCATTTTCTACTTCACCCTCCCTTTAAAGGTTAAGCATAATTCTTATATTGTAGTAAAAGGTACAGCGTCTACAACGATTACTTTTTCCTTATCCATTGGTTATTAGGCACGAAACCAAAAGTGATCACCCCCTTTGATTTTAACGCCAACATGCTAAAATTGCTCGCTTCACTTTTTCCAACAGCCGAATCAGGCATAACCAACACTCTACCATTTCATTTCATTTTAAAACTTGTGTTCTTGAGAGTAGAAGGTGTAACGGCCGGCTACTTCACTCGCCGTATAGTCGCTAAAAGCCGCGCGTCTCCATACTCTCCAACCCTCTATGCCTTTAGGGTGTCCTATTGTCATCTTAGCTGGGGTGGTCCTCGTGACCCTGACCTCCCGGACTAGGATGCCATTAGGCACTAATTGGAGTTTCCGATAATCTACCTAAATTTATGGCTTGATGACTTGGCGGAGAGATGTTAAGAAAGTCTCTCCGAATGGTTTTATGACAGGTTGACTGTTGTTCCGAATAATAAAATATCAGTTCTATTTCTACCCTCAAAACGAAGAGTCACTTTTTAACATCTCCTACATTCGCTACTTAAAATCGCGCTCGTAGAGAGACCTGTAACGTACATATCCGGGCAACGTTACAAAGGTTCAAAAATATGGAAGACTTCCCAGTTGCAATGAAATCGGGTTCAGCCGACCCCTTTTCTAATTGTTGTTCGTGTCGGTCCGTGTGTGCTCGAGCCCATGGGCGCCTAGGGTGCCCATGTAGGGCAAATGGTGTCGAGTGCACCGATCGATGTAGCTGCGGGTTTGTGGGCAAAAAGGTGCTAGTTTGCACAAACCAGCAAAGACCTAGCACCTCCCGCGCCCCAGACCCTCAAATAATTGTGGGAAGAGCAGGGGAGCCAACTCGGGACCTCATCGAAGAATTGGAAAGAGGAAGCGAGGATTCGAATTCTCAAGATGAGGATCCCAAGGAAGATTCTTCCTCAGAAGAACTTCCCGAGCTGGAGGTTAGGTTTTGACTTTTTAAAATTAATATAAAATAAGGCCAGTTTGACGGTCCGGGACATTTAGTGTTGGGACCGCCGCATAAAGCGTGGCATAGCGTGAAATTAGCCTAAGTCATTCTTTGTTCATTGGCCAGATTTCTTTAAAGACCATTTTAACATAAGTTTATAAAGCATCCGAGGATAAATATTGCATGCACGCATGATTTGAATGACAGCCCCATTTTTTTAGTTTTCATATGATGTAAAGGACAAAATATAAATTTTATAGCCCACCCCTGCTCCTAAAAAACGTAGGAGTCGCGGTGCCCAGGCAAGACGGCAACCGGCTCTAAAAAGGGTGCGACAAGCGCAAGACCCGGCGATGAGGGGGGCATTTTCGGTTTTGGTAGTGCCTGCCGAGGCAGGGCCGTCTATTAGTGAAAATATATCTAGAGCCGTTGATGTACGTATATATATATATATTAATTACATTCAAAGGTAAACGACATTTTTTGTAGGATGTTATCGACGGTCTAGATATCACCACTAAAGATAGACTTCTCCGAAGATTGGCCAGGTTGATTCCGGAAACGGAAGCCATTTTAGGAGAAAGTAAGACATTTTCTAACTGTCTAATAACAGAGACTTTCCAAGTCTCTTTCCATAGACATTTATAGCTGTGTTCAGTTGGACTTCAGTAGTCCTACTTTCTATGCTATATAACATTCTGACTGAACACGACTATGTATACGGTCTTTGCGTGAAAAAAATGGGATAAGAAGTAGGGGTCTAAAGCCGGTTTACGGGTTAGTGAATATGGCGTTGAAAGGACATACTCCTGGAAACAGCAAGGGGACAGGAAAGGGGGAATGAAATGACGTCACAGGCGAGGACCCTATACTTTAAACGAAGAGGATAGAAAGAAGAGAAGTAGAAGCTAACGGCTTTGACAAGGCATTTTTAGAGTTCTCGCTTTTCGTTTTTAATTTTACACGGAATTATGGAATTATAATTACGGTAAAATTTAAGAGAGGGTTCAAGCGTCTGGCCTTTCCTGGACGCGCGCACGATTTGGAGAGAGAGAAGCTAAAGGTAAATTTAAGAGGGGAAGACAGTGGCCGATTTGGAGAGAAAGAGAGAGGCGAAAGCGATGGCGCGCTGAATGAACAGAAGTTAGAGGGGGAAGTTTAAAATTCCCCGATTACTGTATTTCAACCAATGTGAGGGCAGTGAAAGATACGCCAGCATGCTGCAAAATGCACAAAGCGAGAACTCTCAACCTCAGCCTTCTACACCTCTTCATTATACCCTCCTTGGTTTGAATAAGGTTCCCGAACCTAGGGTAAACGCTCTTTGACCAACCCTAACTAACACGCACACACTTCTACTAAAATCAGTTTCAAACTTCCATGTTTCTTTCATGCAATTTTAGTTGCAAAGCCTAAAATATGAATGGTTGATAATATTCAATGTTTTAATGAAATAGTTTTACGTGAAAACGACGACCCTGGCCTCGGAGACGCACCACAAACACAAACTAGCGATAGATTGAGGGAATGTCCCCCTCCTTCCTCACCCCCCGCGCAGGGGCAACAGTTCTGCCTATGCGGAATCTGTATGCCTATGCCAACAGCGCTTGAGAATGTGTGCTGTCGTACCATCCAGGGCACCATTCAATGCGAAACCCTCAGGCCACAATTTCAATAATTTTGTTTGGAACCAATGGTACTCATATTGACGATGCGCCTCAGGGGCGAGTTAATCCTAGAGAGGAATTTAGACATAGATAACGCAAACTTGAGATTTCAAGCTTACGCGAATCTATGTCTATCCCTCTTTGGGTTCCTCGGCCTTGGCAACAGGATGGTTTTGCCAGCCTGTTGTGTAAGGCGTATTCGTGAATCATTTCCAAGCCCCGATGGGGAATACCGAGGGTTCCAACCGGGAAGATTTCCGGGGTAATTGAAAGAGTTGCCTGAGGGGGGGGGGGAGGTTAAAGAGGGAGATTTATGTAAATATGTTTATAATTTTTATGTTTTGTAAATATGTTTATAATTTTTATGTTTTGTAAATATGTTTATAATTTTTATGTTTTGTAAATATGTTTATAATTTTTATGTTTTGTAAATATGTTTATACTCTTTATGTTTTGTAAATATGTTTATACTTTTTATGTTTTGTAAATATGTTTGAAGTTTTTATGTTTTGTAAATATGTTTATAATTTTTCTGTTTTGTAAATATGTTTATAATTTTTATGTTTTGTAAATATGTTTATAATTTTTATGTTTTGTAAATATGTTTATACTCTTTATGTTTTGTAAATATGTTTATACTTTTTATGTTTTGTAAATATGTTTGAAGTTTTTATGTTTTGTAAATATGTTTATAATTTTTCTGTTTTGTAAATATGTTTATAATTTTTATGTTTTGTAAATATGTTTATAATTTTTATGTTTTGTAAATATGTTTATACTCTTTATGTTTTGTAAATATGTTTATACTTTTTATGTTTTGTAAATATGTTTGAAGTTTTTATGTTTTGTAAATATGTTTGAAGTTTTTATGTTTTGTAAATATGTTTATAATTTCAATGATTTCTTAGTAAACCTTTATTTAAATTCATACAGGTTTTGTAAATTTGTTGCAATTCACTTATATAAATAACATTTTTGCCTATAGACTATTGGCGGTAGAGAGGGGGTGTAAACTATGTATCCCTTCCTCTGGGCGCGCATTTATGAGAGTGGATACTTACGCGCCTGGTAGTGGGATCAGGGATAAGGGAGTCAGATGGATTGGAAATGATGATGGGCGACCTGCGGCACCATATCTCTCCCAGTGTACCTCGCGCACGCTCCTACCCTTCCGTAGGCGATTGCTAAGTGCTGCCGCGTACCGCCATTTTATTTGAATGAGAACTAGCTTCTATTTTTGAGATAGAGGGAGCGTCCTTTGCAATTTCGTCCGGCACGACCCTACCTAACCGCTGGGGATGATGGGAGGACTATGGTGCCGTAGGTGGGGGTACAAAGGCAACGCTTAAGGTATGGGGGTTTCCACTCCATTACTCTCTCCTTCAAGGTGGGATTGCACTGAGCTAAGAGATAGAACGGTGTGACGTTTGCATACTTAGAACTGCCATTACGAAATTTTTAAATTAACATCATTCACCATGCTTACTAACAAATCCCGGGCAAAGATTCAAATTTTTAGGTGCACGAAAGCTGCCCCCCTTTTTTAACCTATATCCTGTCGCAGCCCTCCCCCATCTTTTGTAATGGCATGGCCCATCCGTGGGAACCGCTGCTGGGTAGTTCGGAATTCATAAAGTTGTACCGTTTTTATAGTTTTGAAGAGAATTACAAAATAAGCGTCCTTCCAAATACAAATTTCATTTTCTTTTATAATTTTTCGGAATTTTTTAAAACCCGACGCCCACGCCACAAGACCCCCCCCAACCCCTGATTTTTTTTATTTTACCAGACGCGTACACGATACGGAGAGAGAGAAGCTCGGAGAGAAACCCGTCGCCGAAGCACTGTAGGCACGCACGATTCGCGAAGCGGCTCGAGTATCGGAGTATCGCCGAGATACCGACACCGTAAAACTCAAGCCTCGGCCGCGTAATAATGTAAACAAACTTCTCTGACTTTTTTCTCTCTCGGTTGCGCCGATTGCGCATGTGCGCCACGCTCTTAGAGAGCCACTGGCACTGGTAACGTTTTTGAAAGGGGGGTCTCTCCGAGAAACGAATTGAAAGCGCGACGTAGAGAGAGAACTGCCTGCCTGCCGTGCCTGGTATATAGTGAGAGGGGGAGGAGGGAGACGGGCGTCTCGCCCGGAGAGGAGAGAGAGAGGAAAGAAATGTAGTTTAAATTTCGCGGGCTTTTTGAATGCAGAGGCATAGTGAATTGATAGAAACTACTTCCCCTTTCCTCTCTCCCGAGCGAAGGGTCTTTGGGGAGGGGGGAGAGGGGTAGGGAGGGAGGGAGGTTGGTAGGGGAAAAACACGTTTATTGGGAGAGAGAGCTTTCAGCAAGGAGGATATTCGCAAACGCCACTGAATATAGGGGGCGCTACGGAATTTCAAAATGGCGGACGAGAGAAGGATAGCGCTTGTCGGTGTATAGACAGTTTAGCACTTTTTACCGCGCTTACTCTTAAAATTAGTAGTTTAAAAACTATTTTCATGTAAGTTACATTTATTAGAACATGGAGGAAGTGAAATTTTCGGTTTCTATCGAGTCTATTCTACAATATATTGATTATCAAGGAGAAAGAAAACGGTGCCTTGTAGAGGGAGAAGAAGTTTTGAAAAGTAAACATTTGGTGTGTTGTGGAATACAGAAAAGAGAAGAACATAATTTGAAGATTGTCGCACTTTGCTTGAAAACGAGTGATTTAAAAGGTGAACCCCACGAATTAAATTGTTCATTAAATGATAAAGGCGACTTCTCGGTTGTTTGCTCTTGCAAATCAGGCCTTCTAGAGAAATGTAAACATTGTGTGGCGTTACTTCTGTTCCTGAATAGAGCAAATATTTTGGAGTTAGATGATTTAAGCTGCACCGATATAACGCAACAATGGGGCAAAAGGAAAAGTGACGCTAAGTCAATGTATGATCCAGTACCATTAACTGAAATGTGCCACGTGAAAAAAATTGTGGGATTTCATCGGGAGCCGTCAGCTGATGAGAAACAGCATTTCAAACGCAAATTGCTTGAGTGTGCGCCGGACTCTGCAATTTCTTTACACAAGAAAGGTAGAGTACGCAGTACTAGCCTAGTCACCAACAAACCCAACCTGCAACCTAATCTAGTCACCACTGAACCCAACCTGCAATCAAATCTAGTCACCACCGAACCCAACCTGCAATCTAACCTAGTCACCTCCGAACCAAACCTACCAATTAGTCTCAATCATGCTTCTGAGCTTGCTATTTCTGAACCTAACCCATCTGTTAATGGGAATTTTAATCAATTTCAGAATGAAGCTAATTTGGATAGCACTTTGGACACAAATAAAGAATCATGTAGGGTTTTGTTGAAGCACGCTTCAGATAACAATTGTGTAATAGACATCATTAGTGCACCTCAGATGGAAATAGAAAAGCTGGAACAGCAAAACTTTTACCGGGAAAGAATTGTTATCACTGAAGAAGAAGCTTTAAAAATCGCTATCGAGACTGAAAAGCAGGGTGGTGATGGCTCCGACTGTAAAGAAATTTGGGTACAACTCAGGAGAGTTCGAATTACAGGATCAACCAGCTATGCCTTATTTACGTATAATGGGGATTGGGTGAAAAAAATAACAAATAACTTAAAAAACATTGAGTTCAAGGGAAATAAGTATCCAAAATTTGGTCAGGCCAACGAATTAAACGCAATTAGGAAATACCAAGAAGTAACGGGCTCAACTGTTGTATCTACAGGCCTTATTATTAATTATTTATTGCCGTGGCTAGGCTATAGCCCAGATGGAATAGTTTTTGAAGGAGGCATACCAGTAGCCCTAATTGAAGTTAAATGCTCCTTCGAAGCCCAAAATGATTCTCTCGATAAAATATTTGACAGCAAAAAAATTAAATATTTGACTAAAACCAATGGGGTTTATGCCCTAAAAAAGAAACACAAATATTATGGCCAGATTCAACTTGGGATGGCTTTAACCAACTTAAACGTTTGCCATTTCATTGTGTTTGGTCAAAAATTAAATGAAATAATTCTCATTCATGTTTATCGTGACTTAGCATTTCTTGACAAGTATTTAAAGAAATTAAAAACCGTGTATTTTAAATATTTGCTTCCGAAAATTGCAGTAGAATGAAGGAAATAAAAAAGTCCAATTCTTAAATTTTCAATTTAATCTGTTTGAATTTATTTGTTTAATGATATTAGAATCTTTTATCGCTTAATATAGGTCGGGATAAGTTGACGATAGAAGCTCCTATGTCTTTCATTGCATTTAGATATGGTAACATCTCCCATTCAAGCTTTTGGTTAAAAATGGCAAAGATTTTAAAGCGTTGAATCGCTCTCTCAACGTGTACCCTTGCCTTTGCTATCGCTACATTTTGTCGAGCCTCTTGAGCTGTTAATTGTTTCTTCTTCCCAAGGTACGGAGGCCTTACAAGTTCAATCCCTCTGTCGTAACATTCTTGCTCTATGTAAAAGCCTTTGTCTACCATGACCCCATCTACGTAAGGTATTAATCGGTCAAGAATTTTAGTGTCTGACGTGATAAATTTGTCCGAGGCTCTACCACCATAAGCGTCACTGAAAAATGTTAAGTGCCCTGCGGGAGAAACACCAACTAAAAACTTAGCTGTGTTAACTCCCTTGTAGAATGACTATGTCAACAAACTACACCTCAGACACTTTGGCTTCTCAATAGGTATTTCAGTACAGTCTAAAACTACCACTATGTTTTTGAAATTCTCGAAACATTGTGGTATATTTTTCTGTATTTCATCCTTTGATGGCCATTCTACTGTATCTCTCAAAACATCCGCTAACGCTAACACTGCTCCTTGAAAATATCGTCTACAACTAGTTTCGGGAATTTTAAACATAGTTGAGAGCACACTGTATGTCAAATTGAGCTTCATTTTTGTAAGAACCAAAGTTACGAGACCTTCAACGGGCAGTAAGGTTTTCACTGTGATAATGTCTTCCATGCAGTTTACAATTGTTCGAAAACACTCAAAAGATGGAAGACCGCACATCGTATTTAGATCTTTATCAGTCTTAATGAGATTAAGAAGGCTAAATTTCTCTATTGTCAGCGTGTTAACTTGCACAGAAACATCTGCCATTTCACAACTGTCACATTGAACATCAGCTTCCCGTAGAGTGCATTCTCGGATGTGACTTGTTTCTTCTACCTCAATCCCAGCTTCATTTAAATTTTCATTTCTCTTCTTAAAGGGGCTCTTTCTGGGGCTTTTGCGAGGACTTTTCCGGGGAATTTTCCGTTTAATAATTCCATTAACTTCCAATTGACTAACTGGCAAGCATCTGGAGGGTATAACTCCTCTCTTTAATCTTTTTTTCTCACTAGGTAAATCTATGAAAAACATTAATTAATTTAAAATTAAATACCACAACCAAAATAGTACTAACCTGGGAAGAAGTAGTCTGACCGTAGGAAATGTAGGCTACAGACTCGCATCGAATTTGTTATGTTTTTACCGATTTTGAGTTTCATTTGCCACAAAGACCGCTGTTTTTTATCTTTGGGGAAGGCATGCATACTTAAACCAGGTATACATCTTTTTTTAGATGAATTGCACTGAGGAACAGAGCAATAAACATTGCTTGGTTGAGGCATAATTATTAAATAAATAGCCAATTTGCTAAACCACAACAATTCCCACTAACGTCGTCTGCTAGGTATCCTTCTCTCCCAGGTTCCATAGAATGCCGCAAGGTGGCACCCTATTCAGTGGCGTTTGCGAATATAATAGGCCTTTTTAAAAAGTTCCCTGTACAAACGATGTAATGGGGGAGGAAAGCGGAGATGGATGGCATTTTTCCCTCCCGCGTTTCTGCGCGCGCCCCATGTGACACATCATTTTTTAAATCGCCTATTATACAGTCTCCTTGGTCTCCGGCCTTCTATCAATTCACGGTAGTAATAGCATGCGCTTGAGGAAATTTGTTTTCACGCTATAGGATAGGCAACACCTTATCTCGGACGGCAGCTTATTCTGTATATACTCTGTTACAGCATCGGTTGTCAGCACGCGCAAACCTAGGTCTCTATGCAACCTAGGTTTATGCGTGCTGACAATAGACAAAAAACTTGAGGTTCTTCAGGATTTAAAATATCCGCCAGTTTTTTTAGCTCGGGTGCACCGTGCACGGGCCTCTAGGCCTTAGTTTCAAATACGTGTAATAGGCTGTAGGCAATTTCACACGTATTTGAAAATAAGGTCTACCTAGAGGTCCTGCACTGGAGCTAAAAAAACTGGGGGATATTTTCCTGAAGATCCTGAAGTTTTTAGTCTCTTGACAGCACGTACCAAGCTGCTACGTCACATAGAGACGTGGGTTTGCGCGTGCTGAGAACCCATGTTGTAACAGAGTATATACAGAATAAGCTGTCGTCCGAGATAGGGAGTTGCCTATCCTGTAGAGTGAAAAGAATTTCCTCACGCGCATTCTTTATCCATGGTAATAGTTTCAAAAAGAGGGCTAAAAAAAATTGGGAATTGAATTTTTGTCAAAAGGAGCCTTTTTATATGAACTCCTTCGGTGGAAGGGTAAGAACACCCTTCTTCTCTACTCCCCCCCCCTGCAAAATATTCTTTTCGCGGGAGGGATGAACAACCTTCGGCCCTGCTTTCCTCCCCCAGCAACATAGGGATTTTATGTAAAGGCCAATTTCAAAAAAGGACAGGCAGACTAAGCCCCCCCCCCTCATCATTTTTTGACAGCCACGCTTTTGATGGAATCTGATGGGGTACAACTTCAATATTTTTGGTCTCAGGCTCTAAACCCAGTGACACACTGAGACATTTCGTGAATTTCAAGGTCGTCCGCCAAACACCAATGTATCTCTTGTGTGTAAAATTTATATGCTATTGGCTTGAAAGGCCAAATTTTCAGTCTGCAAGTGGCTTTACTAATTTATAGCGTATATTTATTTAGACTGTATTAACTTATATGATTAAAAAGGCCTAATTTAAATGAAATAGTATAATTTTAATTGCAACTAGCCTTTTTTAATCATATACATATTATAAAAAAACCGTTTCTACAATTGGAAAAAACCTGATATATACTACATCGTTGATTTTGGGTCGCCACTCACTGTTCTTGTCACGGCTTCTAAGGGACAGATATTATTTATTCTAACCGTTTCGTATAACACCACCATTTATTAAAGCGGTAATATTACGTCATGACAATTAATTTCACATGTCACAGCTAAAAACTGTCGATTCTTATCAGGGGCGTCAACTTCATTATCTTAACACATTTTCTTTACTTTTTTATTTCGGCTGACATTTTTTGAAGCTAAAAATAAATAATTTTTGCCATAACAACGAAGTTATGGTAAAAATGTCAGCCGAAATAAAAAGTAAAGAAAATGTGTTAAGATAATGAAGTTGACGCCCCTGATAAGAATCGACAGTTTTTAGCTGTGACATGTGAAATTAATTGTCATGACGTAATATTACCGCTTTAACAGTTGGTGCTGTCATGACATGTGATATTAATTGTCATGACGCAATGTTACCGCTTTAATAAATGGTGGTGTTATATGAAACGGTTAGAATAAATAATATCTGTCCCTTAGAAGCCGTGACAAGAACAGTGAGTGGCGACCCAAAATCAACGATGTAGTATATATCACGTTTTTTCCAATTGTAGAAACGGTTTTTTTATAATATGTATATGATTAAAAAAGGCTAGTTATTATACTATTTCATTTAAATTAGGCCTTTTTAATCATATAAGTTAATACAGTCTAAATAAATATACGCTATAAATTAGTAAAGCCACTTGCAGACTGAAAATTTGGCCTTTCAAGCCAATAGCATATAAATTTTACACACAAGAGATACATTGGTGTTTGGCGGACGACCTTGAAATTCACGAAATGTCTCAGTGTGTCACTGGGTTTAGAGCCTGAGACCAAAAATATTGAAGTTGTACCCCATCAGATTCCATCAAAAGCGTGGCTGTCAAAAAATGATGAGGGGGGGCTTAGTCTGCCTGTCCTTTTTTGAAATTGGCCTTTACATAAAATCCCTATGTTGCTGGGGGAGGAAAGCAGGGCCGAAGGTTGTTCATCCCTCCCGCGAAAAGAATATTTTGCAGGGGGGGGGAGTAGAGACGAAGGGTGTTCTTACCCTTCCACCGAAGGAGTTCATATAAAAAGGCTCCTTTTGACAAAAATTCAATTCCCAATTTTTTTAGCCCTCTTTTTGAAACTATTACCATGGATAAAGAATGCGCGTGAGGAAATTCTTTTCACTCTACAGGATAGGCAACTCCCTATCTCGGACGACAGCTTATTTTGTATATACTCTGTTACAACATGGGTTCTCAGCAACCGCAAACCCACGTCTCTATGTGACGTAGCAGCTTGGTACGTGCTGTCAAGAGACTAAAAACTTCAGGATCTTCAGGAAAATATCCCCCAGTTTTTTTAGCTCCAGTGCAGGAACTCTAGACTAGGCCTGTGCGAGTACCCGGTACCCGAAAATTACCCGGTCGGGTATCGGGTCGTCTCATAACCAGTTTCATTCTGGTTATGAGACAGTCCGCTGGCTTCTCTATATTAAGTCTCGCACTTTCAGTTTTAGTCTTGTTATGAGACAGTCCGTCGGCTTCACTATATTAAGTCTCGGATTTTCAGTTTTAGTCTTGTTATGAGACAGTCCGCCGGCTTCTCTAAATTAAGCCTCGCATTTTCAGTTTTAGTCTGTTTATGAGACAGTCCGCCGGCTTTACTATGTTAAGCTCGCATTTTCAGTTTTAGTCTGGTTATGAGACAGTCCGCCGGCTTCTCTATATTAAGCCTCGCATTTTCAGTTTTAGTTTGTTTATGAGACTCCGCTGGTTTTACTATGTCAAGTCTCGCATTTTCAGTTTCAGTCTGGTTATGAGACAGTCCGCCGGCTTCTCTATATTAAGTCTCGCATTTTCAGTTTCAGTCTGGTTATGAGACAGTTCGCCGGCTTCTCTACATCAAGTCTCGAACTTTCAGTTTTAGTCTGGTTATGTGACAGTCCGCCGGCTACTTTGTATTAAGTGTGGCGCGTTCAAGTTTTACTCTTGCTTAGTTAAACGTGCGAGACTTGCGCACTGTCTCAAAACATGAGTATAACTTGAACGCGCCACTCTTAATTCAGAGGAGCCTGCGGACTGTCTCATAACCAGACTAAAACCGAAAACGCGAGACTTGATATAGTAAAACCAGTGGAGTCTCATAAACAAACTAAAACTGAAAATGCGAGGCTTAAAATAGAGAAGCCAGCGGACTGTCTCATAAACAGACTAAAACTGAAAATGCGAGGCTTAATTTAGAGAAGCCGGCGGACTGTCTCATAACAAGAGTAAAACTGAAAATCCGAGGCTTAATACAGAGAAGCCAGCGGACTGTCTCATAACTAGAATAAACCTGAAAATTCGAGACATAATATAGTCAAGCCGGCGGACTGTCTCATATCAAGATTAAAACTGAAAATCCGAGACTTAATATAGTCAAGCCGGCGGAATGTTTCAAAACAATACTAAAACTTGGTCGCGCCTGATTTAATATAATCTAGAGTAAGAAAAACAGGCTAACTTTAGAGCATTCGGAAGACTGTCAGCCGACTTATAAAATTAGTAATAATAATGGACTGTTTACATTATTGCTTTTCGGCCTGTGTTTACGTGTATTATCAGTCCCGAGTTTTTTGGACACTTAGCGAACACAAGGACTGTTAAAAGACTGTACTGTGGAGCCCATGTGCTACTGGGGTTAGAACGAGGGGCCCCATAGCGGATGTAAAAATTGAAAATTACGTACAATATGGGATGAATTACACATTTCAAATATAAAGGTATATATCAAAAACTCGAGTCTATAGATAATTCTTTTAAATCGAACTTATTGTTTAGGTTAAAGTTGAGCCTGGTCCTTGGTCACCCTCAAAACATCCCTCATTTCTATAAAGGGCACCATAGCGTCAGCCTATAATCCAATTCTGAGATTGCCTATACCTTTGATGGCTCGTTTGAAGTGCGTTTGTAAGTTTCGATAGAAAAGTATCCCTTAACATCTTCGGGTGGGACTACATTCTTAATTTGAAGCGGTTCCTCGGAATCCACATAAGCAATAAACTTCCTCATTAATTGTAATATTGTCAATTTTTCTTTCCCAGTTTTACATAATTTCGATCATTGACTCCAGGAAGCAATGTTTGTTGAGTAATTTCATCAGAGAGCTCAACATCTCCATTTGGAATTTTAAGAATTTTCATCAAACGCAAAAAAACTTCCAAAGTCATTAAGAAAAAGGGTCCCAAAATCGAATTTAAAAACTCACACCCAAAACATATTGGATTGATTTTTAAGTCTAATGAATTAGGAAGATGCGAAAAAATACGTATTTTGTATGTATATGTATTATTATGTATAATTTTCATCTAAAGCAAAGACCACAAAAAGCTCAAGGAAGTGAAATAAAAAACAAAATGAGATATATTCTCTATTACAAATAAATGAATCTCTGATTACGATTCTAATGTATTATTTTTTAATACGTTAAGAAATTATCTAGATTCATCGAAACTAAAAAACATGAAAAACCAGGTATATATCAAAAGTATGAGGTTAATTTTTGTGCGTTATGCGATACCTTACGAATATGACTAATTTGAATCAAAAACATAGGTTATGGAAAACCGTTCTAGAGCATAAATTTGGGGCTGTTAATAAGGTGTAAACTATAGCTGTTTTTAGAATAGTTGGCTGGACCTTCTCTGAACCTAGACTACATCTGAGTGCAGACTCATCCCGCAAATTATTTAGCTAAAAATCGATCTGCATTTTTCTGCTAAAGTTGATTAAGAGCTGCACTTCAGCTGCTAGTTCAGCTTAACTGGCTTAAATCTAGCTGCAAAAGTAGCCATATAGCTGCAGGTATTAAAATTCTGTAAATTTTATAATAATTCGAATCGAACCCCTTAAATTTTACAATAATTCGAATCGAATGGGTTCGATTCAAATTATTGTAAAATTAATGGGTTCGATTCAAATTATTGTAAAATTAATGGGTTCGATTCAAATTATTGTAAAATTAATGGGTTCGATTCAAATTATTGTAAAATTTAAGGGGTTCGATTCGATTTATGGTAAAATTTAAGGGGTTCATTCGAATTATTGTAAAATTTAAAGGGTTCATTCGAATTATTGTAAAACTTAAGGGGTTCATTCGAATTATTGTAAAACATAAGGGGTTCATTCGAATTATTGTAAAACTTAAGGGGTTCATTCGAATTATTGCAAAACTTAAGGGGTTCATTCGAATTATTGTAAAACTTAAGGGGTTCATTCGAATTATTGTAAAGGTTAAGGGGTTCATTCGAATTATTGTAAAACTTAAGGGGTTCATTCGAATTATTGTAAAACTTAAGGGGTTCATTCGAATTATTGTAAAACTTAAGGGGTTCATTCGAATTATTGTAAAACTTAAGGGTTCATTCGAATTATTGTAAAACTTAAGGGGTTCATTCGAATTATTGTAAAATTTAAGGGGTTCATTCGAATTATTGTAAAACTTAAGGGGTTCATTCGAATCATTGTAAAACTTAAGGGGTTCATTCGAATTATTGTAAAACTTAAGGGGTTCATTCGAATTATTGTAAAGGTTAAGGGATTGTAAAAGTAATGGGGTTCATTCAAATGATTGTAAAAGTAATGTGTCTAATTCAAATAAAGAATAAAGACTGGTCAGTTACCAGTACATCTGAACGAACAAGTAACCGATATCTGAGCTACTTTCCTTACCTTTAATTACAATCATCAATAAAAACAAAGGGATTAACGCTTTTACCCGTTTAACACGTTCACGGTCTTCCACTAGGTTTGAACTTATTTCGACCATTGCCTTATGCTCAATAATGGAAACAAAATTGGGTCAAAACCACAATACTAGTGCTATAATTCTGCAAAATTTCCTTGTTTTTCGGCCTACTTTTGAGAGCCCATAACGTCGCAACGGAGCGCTTTACCCCAAAACGTCATAGGACCTTTCGGACTCCTTTTGACCCAAGGAACATGCCTGCTAATTTGTGCCAGGCTTTCCAGAAACACCCTGTATAAGCGAAATACACATTTTGAGTCAAGAATCAGAGTCAGCTTTTAGCTTGAAGGAGAGAGGAATGGAGTGGAATTCCTCATACCTATAGCGTTGCCTGTGTACCCCCACCTACGGCACCGTAGTCCTCCCAGCATCCTCAGTGGTTAGGTAGGGTCGTACGTCACTCGTACTGGATGAAATTGTAAAGGGCGCTCCCTCTATCTTAGAAATAGAAACTAGCTCTCATACAAATAAAATGGCGCTACGCGGCAGCACTTAGCAATCGCCTACCGAAGGGTAGGGGCGTGCGCGAGGTACATTGGGAGAGATACGGTGCAGCAGGTCGCCCATCATCATTTCCAATCCATCTCAACTCCCTTATCCCTGCTTTTAGCATGGCCGTCTATAGGACGAACCGAGGGGACCGTCATTACGCATCAAAGCGTACGAGATTTGAAATCACAATCGATTTTCATGATTTCAATGGTTTAAGAATGATTTTTAGCCGATTTGAATGCTTTGAGAGCGATTTTCACCATTTTACGAAGATTTCGGAGCGATTTATGGGAATTAAAGGATTTAGAATTGATTTGAATGATTTGTACGATTTGAATGACTGGTGACTTAACGAGGATTTGAATGATTTGCTAGTTATTTGAATGATTTGATAGTGATTTGAATGATTTGATAGTGATTTTAACGATTTGATGATTTCTTGATTTGACTGCTTTTATAGAGATTTCACTGATTTTTAAAGTGATTTCACAAATTTTTGCCGTGATTTGAACGATTTGATTGATTTCATAGCGATTTTAGTGATTTGCTAGATTTGGGAAGTGATTTGAATGATTTGAAAACCTAGGTCTATGAGATATGAAGGAGTGACGGCCCCTTCGGGACGAACACAGTTTTTGGCCCTAATTTTGAAAATATTGGCTCAAATCGGTTGACGTTTTAATGAGATGTGCAAAGTTGCAAATGTTTCTCTTTCATGGAATTCAAAGAATTTTTTTAATTAAATTCAAAGAATTTTTTTTAATTAAATTCAAAGAATTTTTTTTAAATGAAATTCAAAGAATTTTTTTTTAAAATGAAATTCAAAGAATTTTTTTTAAAATGAAATTCAACGAATTTTTTTTAAATGAAATTCAAAGAATTTTTTTTAAATAAAATTCAAATAATTTTTTAAACTAATTTCAATGATTTTTTCGAATTATTTTTAAAATTAGTAATTGGAAAACTCTGCCTTCCATTTCGCATTTTAGCGCCTGCGCTGTAGACGTTTTGGAGCTGAGAGTGCGCACACATGGCACTGGAGCAACCCCCTTGTTATCTCCCAGGGAGCACAAAAATAGAGGAGAGTCAAAGATAGAAGGGGTGAGGCAAGCTATATTGGCCGGGCACCATGGCTCTCACGCTGTAGACGTTTTGGAGCTGAGAGTGCGCACACATGGCACTGGAGCAACCCCATTGTTATCTCCCAGGGAGCACAAAAATAGAGGAGAGTCAAAGATAGAAGGGGTGAGGCAAGCTATAATGGCCGGGCAACATGGCTCTCACGCACACCTACCTCTGCGCACAGCCGAGGAATAAGACGTGGAACCGTCCATAAACTACGTCACACTCTTATGGGGGAAGGGGTTTGTAAATTTGTGACGGTCCGTGACAAGGGGGGAGGGAGGGGTTCTTCGGTGTGTGACGTCACATTTAACATTAATTTTATAACGAGGCAAATTGGCTCCCTTTTGTAGAAGAAAAAACACAAAGTCCACCCTAGGAACGATTTCTACAATAATTTAACCAAATTTATATTTCTTCATCGCTTAAATAGTAGATACTTTAAGCAATGATCTACTACTTACGCGTACGTGCAGCCAATTTAAACAGCGCACTTAAAATAAACAAACCAGTTCATTTCAGAACTAGCTTACACGTATGTGCGCGTTAAGACTGCTAAATACGCGTAGTGTCACCATAAACTCCCTAAAGCTCAACCAGAGGCTCACGATATTTGCAAAAGCTTAAAAACGGAAGTGAACTTTGAATTTCAAGCCGAGAGAAATATTTCTGAGTGGACATATTTCTGTTAAGACAAATCATAGTGCGTATGGGAGGGGGGGTTAAAGAAATGTGACGTGGTTTTTAGGGGAGGGGTCTGAGAAAACGTGACGAAGCGTGATCTGGGGGGACGGGGGGGTCAGAAAATGCCTTTTTTTACGTGACGTAGTTTATGGATGGTCCCCGTCACGTGATCCTTTGAGAAGGAAATTCAAAAAGGGTAAACACGAAAATATGCAGAAACGAATATGCAGAAGCAAAATTTAAAAGAAAATTTTTTGTGTAATTTCACGTAATAAAATGTTTTAACAACTTGCTAATTAATTAGTGTCAATTTTAGTCAACAAAATAAATTTATTTTAAAAATAGTTGTTTCTTTTAGTATTCTCTTTGAGCGTCTATAGCTGTTTTTCTTCGTGTTGGTTTTTACTTCCAGGCGAACTGGTGAAGTTTTTTACTCTGCATTCTGCAACGCCTTTCACGTTGATGCTTGGTTTTCTTTTTGTTCTAGCTCGCTTTAATTATCTTCTTACTTTATTATTTACTTTTAACCTTATTCCTGAAGCAATTTCAGTGGTATTTCCAGCAGGAATAAATTTTTTTGGTAATTATTCTATTCTTGTTCAAAATTTTAATTATTAATTTTTACCCCTCTGTACCCCATAGGTTTTTTGTAGGCCTAAATAGTAATGAATTAAAACTATCCATGAAGAATGTTTACTTCACGTACCTCAATTTATTATTCAATCTAAATTGAAGTTAAATAAGTTGATTGAAAAACCCGAAGCCCTCGGAAACATTTTGCTAATTAATAGAATTTCAGTATCTAGGCTCCATAGTGTGTTACCACGAACTTTGTAGTGACGTCACATGCTCTTATCTCTTACCTTATTTTCAGGCGACCATATTGGAAGTCGCGAAACGTAGTCAGCTTGGGCAATACAAATTCGGGACCCAATATTGACAGTTTCCTCCCCCCAGCTTCGCGGTAGCACACTATTACTGTGAATTTGAAGGTTTGTCCTATAGAGCTATTTCAGTTGGGGAAATATTTCGTCGCACCGTAAGGTGAATTCTATAATTGTTTGGCATTAAATCATCAGCAATCATCCCACGAACCTCGTCTTGACGAGGGACAAAAATTTACAAGCGGGTCTTGCCAAATATTAAACGCTAATAGAGTAATGATGTGGGAACTATTTATTGTGTATGTGATTCGGTTTAGTAACCTTGCTCTAAATGCTCCGATGTTGGGGAGAATGACGTTACAATTGCCCCGCTTTGTGGTACACTTCTCTCGAAGAGAAGTATTATATACGTCTGGTTTGCCCTATATATTTTTTTAAATTGAGCAAAATACAGGAATGGTTTTTCGATAGAATTGGTACTTCTACATTTAACTTATATTTTGTATTTTTGTAACAGGTTTTCCGCTATTGCATCAACTAAAACAATGGAGGACCAAAAGTATGACGGAATGGCCAAGCCAACCGTCTTGAACTTTCAAAATGGGAGTGGTACGGAAGAACCGATCACTTATCCCACAAACGTCCAACCCATAGAAAATATGGGTATGGCTCATCATAATTACGACGTAATCGTCAAGCCAACAGTCGTAAAGACTGGTAATGGGCGTGGTACGAAACGACCGACTACAGACCCGACAAATGTCCAACCCATAGAAAATATGGGTATGGTTCATCAGAACTACGACGGAATGGTCAAGCAAACCGTCCAAAGCACTGCCAATGGGCGTGGTACGGAACAAACGACCACAGACCCGACAACTGTCCAACCCATAGAAAATATGGGTATGGTTCATCAGAACTACGAAGGAATGGTCAAGCCAACAGTCGCAAAGACTGGTAATGGGCGTGGTACGGAACAAACGACCACAGACCCGACAACTGTCCAACCCATAGAAAATATGGGTATGGTTCAACAGGACTACGACGGAATGGTCAAGCCAACCGTCAAAACACTGCCAATGGCGTGGTAAGGAACAAACGAACACAGGCCCGACAACTGTCCGACCCATAGAGAATATGGGCACGGTTAATCGAAATAGTCATGTGATTCATAAGGCAACTTCACATACTGACAATGAGATTGGTACGGAACAAACGACCACTAGCCACGAAAACGGCAAATTCATACAAAACATTTAAAAAAATTATGGTTCAATGAAAAAATCCGATTCGAGCGCAGTTATCCCTGAAAATAAAGGATCAAGTGAAAACGATACTTGGAATGTTTTAAAGACACCTTATGCACACCGTAAAAAGCCGAGAGCTTCACTTCGCGAATATGACATTAATCATAGAGCTTCTGAAATAAAGTATGAATTGATGTCGAAAGAATCGAAAAAAAAAACGTATAATCAGTGATAAAATTTTGCGCCAAATTTATATGAAAGCTAATAAACAGGCTACTGAAGAAACACTTTCCCACCCATCTGATACCATTGTAATAGATATTGACTATGAAAACTTATTTAAGAGGCCAATGATAGAATCTGAATGATCAAGATTTCTGGATTCACTGGAATATAAAGTGCCGTTATTAGATAAATTCTTTGTGCAGCTGTTTGAAAAGTTTTTGGGGAAGAATTGGACGTGAAACTATTCCTAGAAGCATTTGGATGGGTATTTACGATACTGAAGTTCTTATGAAACAAAAATATTTTAAAACTGATAGCCCTGTTAATACAGTTGTTGCCGTTGATCCAAAAATTATTGAAATTATGCGATTGATATTCGACTTTTTAATTCCGCTATTTCATGCAAAAACAAATGTATTATTGGATTCTGACCACGTGCTCCGTGATTCTTGTTCTAAAAAATTTGCACATAACGATGTTTTGATTTCAATCGTCTCTAAATGTCTCAATAAGAAAAGTGAATATAATTCAAATAAATATAGAAGTAAAACACAAAATTTTCAAAGAGAGTTGTTTGAAATTATGGACAAGGAAGCGGTAACTTTGAGTAATAATAACATGAATTCGGGAAAACGACCGACAAAAAGACAAATCTTACAATATTGAAGGAACAAATTTTCAATTCTAAATTTCAGTTATACGACGTAGATAGTATT
>JAEQBA010002291.1:102062-186429 GCA_019434445.1 Phalangium opilio | reverse complement strand
TCGAAGAACACAATATTGTGACAAGTACACTTTTAGTCAACAGAATAGATTAAGAAAAACTAAATGAATCAAATCACGCTTAGAACCATTTCAGACGAAATGAAAGGAAATGAGTAAAAATTTAATTACTAAAACATTAAGTGAAAAACATAAATTTTGCAAAATACGAAAGAATCATATTAATTAAAAATATTAATATTAAAAGACGAAAAAATTAAATTATAATGTCCTATTACGAGGGGATATAAATTATAAAACCCCATTTCAGGGGCTAACAGGGGAAAATTCCCGCTTTTTTGGGACTTTTTCCTTCTTTGTATGCTAAGTCCTACTTGTATGCCAAATTTTATCATTCCCGCAACACCGGAAGTGCCCTAGAGGTTTAGATGATGACTCTAATTCTAAACCCCCATTTCAGGGGCTAAAAGGGGAAAACTCCCGCTTTTTGGGACTTTTCCCTTTCTTTGTATGCTAAGTCCTACTTTTATGCCAAATTTTATATTCCCGCAACACCGGAAGTGCCCTAAAGGTTTAGATGATGACTCTAATTTTAAACCCCCATTTCAGGGGCTAAAAGGGAGAAACTCCCGCTTTTGGGACTTTTCCCTTTCTTTGTATGCTAAGTCCTACTTGTATGCCAAATTTCATCATTCTAGCACCACCGGAAATGCCCTAGAGGTTTAGATGATGACTCTAATTTTAAACCCCCATTTCAGAGGCTAAAAGGGGGAAACTCCCGCTTTTGGGACTTTTCCCTTTGCTTGTATGCTTAGTGGTACAAGTATGCCAAATTTCATCATTCTAGCACCACCGGAAATGCCCTAGAGGTTTAGATGATGACTCTAATTTTAAACCCCCATTTCAGGGGCTAAAAGGGGGAAACTCCCGCTTTTGGGACTTTTCCCTTTGCTTGTATGCTTAGTGGTACAAGTATGCCAAATTTCATCATTCTAGCACCACCGGAAATGCCCTAGAGGTTTTGATGATGTGTCAGTCAGTCAGTCAGACAGTCAGTCTCATAATGTGACATTTTCACAAAAGATTATCACAGAAACCAAATGAGTTAGAAAGCTGGAAGTTGGAGGACTTCCTAGGATTAACACTGTGGCCTTGAAGTGCAAATATGAGTGGTGTACTATTCCCCAGTACCGAGTTCAGAGGGGGTCAAAATGAGGCTGAAATGTTTCGGGTAAAGGATTGCTGGTAGTGCACGACAACTTGGCGGGTGCACTGCCGTGCACCCAGATATTATTTGGGAAGTAAATGAAGATAAACCACAATATTTTGGAAAAGGTGTAACATTATTTGGGAAGTAAATAAAGATAAACAACAATATTTTGGAAAAGGCGTAATAACATTATTTGCGATAATAAACAACATATTTTGGAAAGGCGGCCACTATTTGGAAAATTATATAAAATTTGCTTAAAATATGGCACTTAGCGTTACCCGAGAAACACCACTTGGAGGTGGCCACACGTCGTTTCTCATGGGGAGTTTTGTTTAGGCAGGCCCCCTTGCCTACTGTCGTTTATATGTACTGTAATTCCAGCAATCTCTTAAAAAAGCCAGTACTCAAGTATGAAAGATACCAATCCAAAACAAAATAATTTAACTTAATTAAAACGACTCAATTCGAGAGCCAAAATATCTAATGGACCCATCTAAATATTCATTAAGCCCTGAATGAATATTGTAGGAATAAAATCTACCAAGATTTTCCCGTTTTTTATGTAAATGAAAAGATCAGCAACCTTACGTTCGTCCTGCCTTGAGCAATCTTTCCAACGAATGATTCGCCAAAAATTGTACTCTGATATACCATTCAATATGCAGAATGCTACAACTTGCATTCTTTTTAAATACGTACATTCGTCAAAAAAGGCACACACAATATGTTCAGGAACTCTGCTGAAATCTGTTACGTCCTTTCCATTTCGCAACCTTCTCATAGTTGCAACGCGATTGCTTTTGAAAGCCATTAATTACGATTTTATTTCAATAATTAACTCTTCCCACAAAAAAATGAATTTTCCCACCAATGTGTTTTCCTAAAATTAGTTTTATTTAACGTTCGCCTTGGCTCGCTCAGACGCGTCTGACAAGAAAAAAAGGCCTCAGTTCGCGCGAGCCGTTGCTATGGTAACGAAAAAAAATCGCGCCGTTACCATGACAACCGTAACGGGGCCATCCTTCTTCGCGCGAACTGAGGCCTTTTTTCTTGTCAGACGCGTCTGAGCGAGCTAAGGCGAAGGTTTAAACTCATTTTAGCGCAAATATTTTGTTGGGAGGAATAACGTTTTTTAGGAGAAACATATTTTTGGTGGGAGGAATAATAGACCAAGAGCCAGTGGCCTGGATCTTACCTCATAAAGTACAAAAGGTCTGAGCATTGGAATGAGTTCAGTTTTGATGCTCATTAATAGATTTTGCCGTCTTACGCGTCACAGCTGGGGCAGTTGAGGGGGGCGGGGTCATGTTTGACCCTAATGAGGTATGATTTCTTACCTTATGAGGTACATGAATAAAAAAGGTGGCAAATGATAGAACTGGAAATGGCAATTCCAAATATATGAAATCTGACGACATCAAAGGGGGCCATCAATATATCAGACGGGGGTTAAAATGGTCGAATGAGGTATGAATTCTTACCTCATGAGGTACATGTATGAGTCCGGTGTTGTTTGATGGATCTGGTCGTGCTAAATAACAGAATATAAAATCTGACTGGAAAATACGTGGCTTAGGTTTAATCTGACGGCCTGATTCTTGACATTACCTCGATAGAAACAGAGACAACTCGCTCAAACAAGCTAAGTGTAATGTACTTGACATCAGTGGGGCTGGTTTTATAACATATCACCTGCTACATTTAAGCTAGACTCGCACTCGACGGAAATCACGACGGAGACCCGGCAGAAAGGGGTTCGACCGAAAAATCTTTACGCCGAGCCCGACGGAATTTCCGCTTGGCCGGGCGCAAGTTGTGTTTTTTTTCGGTCGTGTTCGCCTTACGCCGGTGTCTCAACCAATGAAATTATCCCACTGACTACGTCATAAATTTCAAAAGTGCACGCATACGCTAGATAGATTGATAGCCGCCATGTATTTTTGGGCGGAAACATGCCACGAAGAAAGAAAAATGTATTTAATGGAAGTATATAGGGGTAAGATGTTAATAAGGAAGTCTTTATTGAGGAGGTTAGAAAATATACTTTCTTGTACGATCCAAGTGACAATGGGACAGAGATATCAATTCAGAGTGCAAATTAAATGTTATGGAAACCACTCTAATCTGTCACGTGACCCAAAAATATCTACCGCCAAACTCAAAATTCAGTCGTAGTGTGAACAGTCTACAGCGTAAGGTAAAATTTCTACCGTATGCTGCATGATTTGCGCCGGTTTTTTTCTAGCTTTATGAGGCACGAAGTTGTCATAGTCTGACGCAAGAATCAGGCCGTCAGATTAAACCTAAGCCACGTATTTTCCAGTCAGATTTTATATTCTGTTATTTAGCACGACCAGATCTATCAAACAACACCGGATTCATATATGTACCTCATGAGGTAAGAATTCATACCTCATCCGACCTTTTTAACCCCCGTCTGATTTATTGATGGCCCCCTTTGATGACGTCAGATTTCATATATTTGGAATCGCCATTTCCAGTTCTATCATTTGCCACCTTTTTATTCATGTACCTCATGAGGTAAGAAATCATACCTCATTAGGGTCAAACATGACCCCGCCCCCCTCAAATGCCCCAGCTGTGACGCGTAAGACGGCCAAATCTATTAATGAGCATCAAATCTGAACTCATTCCAATGGTCAGATCTTTTGTACTTTATGAGGTAAGATCCAGGCCACTGGCTCTTGGTCTACTAGGGATTCTATTGCAGAAACGTTCCTCTCTTCGAGTAAATTCTTCTGTTCCATGGCGTGAGCAATTTTTTCTAGAGAATTACATCCCCTCTCCACAGATTGACTTAAATCTTTCTTAATGATCATTTTGTTATCTTCTATGTCTTTCAACATTTTGCTTGCAATTTCAAAATTGCCCTCAGATTCAGAGTATTTTACTGGGTTAAAACAACTTATCTTAACAAATAAAAACGTTACAATGTAATGCAACTCCTACAACCATACTTTTTTCCCTTTGGGGGTTGGCGCAGCCTGATAGTTTGTGGCTGAAGATGTACTTGGCTCTGAGTTTTCATTGATAGGTTTATTCGGGTTTTCCTGTTCTGCAGTTTTTTCTTTTAAAAAAAATTCGTTCACTTTGGCTTCAGACACAGAAACATTTTATGTTACCATAATTTGGAATATCTAGGAAGGCATTTTGTTGCTCGGCGTACCCTGTTAAAATGGCTTCCTGAAAATCATACTATTGAGTCTACCTACTTTAGAACAATGTAAAATTGACTGAATTTACCTCTGATATTACCGGAAATCCCGCTTCAACTTCAGAAGTATTTCCTTCAATGGCCAAATGCCCAATAAGAGAAACTAGACGTTGCTCCAAAGCGGCTAATTCTGAATTATCAGATTTATCTGCCTGACCTCCCCCAGTTTTTTTCAATGACATCACCGCCGCTGCCGACTTTCCTTTTATATCGGATTTCCAACCAGTAAAAGACTATGCAATATATTAGAAAAACTATAATATTCGCATTTATTTCTTGTTAATTAGGGTATTTTGCTTTGGACTTGCAATAAGAAATGCTCATATGCTTTTCTTCAAGGATCATAATGAGAACATATTGACACTCACCTTTTTCCATTTAAGTTTATCTTTCACGGCGCCTGAGCCTACGTTGTTAAATTTTGAAACCAATTCATCCCACAATCTATCGGAAACAACTTTGGTAAATTCCGATGAGAATTTCTGAGTTATTAATTGCGGGTGTTTTTCCATGAAATCAGCAATGATTTCTCTTTGAGCTTCGCTCACCCGCGCACCTCTTTTGGTAGCCATGCTGAAATAAAAGAATGTTACATCTTTGGTTACATTTCTTTCTAAAGTTTGAAAGCCAATAATTCATTCCCACGAACCTCTCTTCTTCGAACTAAAATCAAATTTAAGTATTACCTTGTAATGCGTCGACTGCTTCTTTCGATTAAAAAAACGAAGCTCCGCGATTGGTTGGAAAAATAAACGAAAACAAGAGACTAAAATCAGGGATCTCGTTTTCCTTTCTTTCTTGTCATAGCACACTCGATCGTTCACGTTCGTAACGACAGTCTACCGATGGATCCTTAGAATACGAATTTCTTTCTCGGTAGAGAATTCTCGTTAAGAGTATTGTCGTTACACCTATCACCGTTAGAATTGTCGTTAGCCTAACGACTTTCTTAGAATCGAGCCCCTGGATATATGGATCTCAGGAGTTGTTGGCTAAATTGGACTTGTCTGATGTATATTATACCTGTATTTCTGCCGTTTCTTAAAATCTAAGTGAAAAATGGTTTCTTTAAAATACAACCTAAAAGCACTGGGGTTAATCCGTACAATCTAAACCACTTTCCACACAACGAAACAACCACATCATCTACCGCCTAATCGTAGACATACATCATACGATGTCACCAAAAAATGAGGGGTTACTACAAAAAGAAGTGAGATCCTATCAAAAACATTAACATGTACAAAAATGGGACAGGCCTGGCTTCGTGCCCTCTCCGCCGTAAAACGTTCTGAGATCCCATGTAGAGCCAATAGTCTGTCATTTTCTTTTTTTTCGTATTCAATCGCCAATTGAACAATTGTGTTATAAAATAAGTCCTTGTCCTAATTAATGGTCAATATTCTTTGGCACTGTCATTATTAAACATCTTTGTTCATATCAAAAATATCGTAGAATTTTACGAAAACTTAAGAAACTGGCTCAAGAGGAAGTACCTGGTAAATGATCACGTACCGTTTAGCTTTAGCCGTCTACGTCCGCAGTCCATGCAGCTTTTAAAGCTCAAAAATCATTTAAAATTCTACAATTACCAAGTGAACGTTCTCTGAAAAGCTGCACAACTGCTAGGCTCTAAAAACTAGGAATGAATAATGAATATATTGAAGACCAGGCTGAACTTTATAAAACCTAAAAGAAGAGCAGATCTCCAAAGGACTTGAAGAGCTTCGAGGTGTTGCACTTCTTGTGTTTGACGAAGTGAGAGTTATTTCGAAGGTCATGTAAAATTCTTCGAGTAATTAAATAGAAGGTTTGGCCATGTAACCTGAAGACTATAAGATGCTAACAGAATGAAGATTTCCACAAACCAACCAACTACATACTTCAATTTTACTGGCGCGATATTTCTTAGCCTTTGATGTCCTGGGCCCCTACTTGACGTCATTATGTCCAGTAAAGAAAGATGTAAGTGGTTACTCTATTCGAACGCCAATTTTAATCTAATTAAAAACATTTTTAGAATCTTATAGGATTCATTTTCGACGTTATTCAACTATTTGAAAGCAACAGTTTCAGAGTTAAAGCTCTTGTTTGTGATGGCGCAAGCACTAGTCTGAGTGACATCAAAGAACTAATTGGAGTGAAAGGTAGTTTCGGATTCAAACTAGATGAATCAGGAAAATAGAGCCATGATATTTCTCCATCCTTTCTCACTGTCAAGTGAAATTCATTGCATACTGTGTCCATCCCATCAAGTAAGTTTCTGAAACATAACCTATTCCACATTGTTTTACTTGATATTTTAATTTTTAGCTTAAGAGTATGATAGCAGCCCTACATTCTTCAAGACATCTTGGCACTAAGCTTTTAGAACAGGGTTGTTGATTTTTTTATTTAAATCGGATTTTTTGGATTTTAATTGATTTATTTGATTTTTTGATTTTTATTGAACTAATAGATAGTAAATTACCAACATGAAAACTTTTGAGTCAAAATTAACCAAAAGCAAAATAATCATGACATTTAAGCAGCTATTGGATATTATTACTATTCAAATGCTTGTATAAAAAGACTAGCTTGACCGCTATTTCATTTCCTAGCCTTTCTAGCGAGACAAACTGGAGTTCTGGGAAAAACTTACATTGAAATATACCAAAAGCATGATTATTTTTAATTTTAGGTCTTTTCTAGTTAAGTTTCTTCTCGAGTTTCTTAAACTACTTCTTGGAATCTTAGAAAACATTTTTTAAAAATGAAAATATATTCTTGATTTAAATCAAGTGATTTTTTTTAAAATCAGTGATTTAAATCAAACTGATTTAAATCAAACAACCCTGTTTTAGAAAATGAAAATTTTGTTTTTGGATGGAACGCGATATCGCAAGTCTATGAAGAGGATGTTGCCACATCGAAAAGAGGCGATTCTCGTAGGGTGAAAGGTTTTGTAAAGGCTATGGTTGTGAGTGATTCATCCACTCGCCTCAATGTAAGACCTGCGAAGATGATGCAGGTACTAATTTGTGAATAATGATGCAAATGGCGTGTAAAATGAAGTTGATATCTTTGAAATTTTCAGCAAGAGGAAATGTTAGTGGCTTTAGTTAGCATTGCCCGCCCTCACGACAAAGTCGCACCACCAAATTCGGAAGAGATACTCATGACACGAGAATATCTGAGGCACGTGAAAATGATTTTTGAAGATGGGGTTTTGTATGGAAAGAAAAAAATTAAGCTCTCAAAATCAAGAGGTTCTCCTTTCAGTTTTATAAGGATATTCGTTTTTTGTACAATGGCTGGATGAAATACTGGGTTAGTTGAAAATATATTTCCAAATAATTTTTTTTAAAAAACTGTCATTAAAGACAAAGATGATAAAGTGTAAAAAAAAAGTGTAGAAAATGAACTGCCTGAAAAAAGAGATTTTTAAATTTTCACTTTGGAAGACATGATTTTAAAACATCAATTATTTTTGATGATTATATATGTTTTTTTGAGGGAGAATTATCACCCCACGAGTAAAAATACCGACTTCGGTAGATTAAAAAACATTTTCGGCGGGTGTATAACTAAGCTGCAATTTCTAGTTTATTCAGTTCTCTCATTTCCTACATACGAAATGAATATTCCAAGTAGTACAGATGACGACGAACGACATCTGCACCTCAGTACTTTCGAAGAGGACGATGAGCCAACAAACGTGGTAAGTTAAAAGGAGGTTTCATGACATATTGCACTTGGGGACATTAAGCATGACACAAAATGGGTAGTCAAGGTATACAATTAATGCAACGCATTCTTGTTATAAGTATGAAACTATGTTCCATTTTTCGCTTAGTCTCCTCACAAAAACTACCCACTGTATAAAACTAATTATTCTAATATTTTCGAAGGTGCAAAAGTACAATCTGAGATGCCGGGAAAATTTGAAAACACCGAGGCGGGGCGAGGTCGACGGCACCCCGAGGCGGTAGGAGAGCGGCGGCACCCCGAGGAGGGGCGAGAGCGGCGGCACCCCGAGGAGGGGCGAGAGCGGCACCGAGTAGAAGGGCGGCGGAAGGACAGGTTCACCGGGGAGAAAATACGCCGCAGCTGTTTAAATAAAACATTTTCACTATACAATCGGAAACATTCAACTAAAAGACTGGTTCAAGCCCTTCGGCCCGGTAAGTGAATACTTGGTTAATAAAACTATCCAGAATCTCTCTGGGCGTGGTTGCCGTAGATTTATAATTTAAGTCCTCTTTTACTTAAATATTTTTTATTTCCTTTGGTTGCCGTAGATTTATAATTTAAGTCCTCTTTTACTTAAATATTTTTTATTTCCTTTGGTTGCCGTAGATTTATAATTTAAGTCCTCTTTTACTTAAATATTTTTTTATTTCCTTAAAAAAGTTCTTAAAATAAAAAGGAAATTGAATGTAACAATGTGCTGGATTTTTCTTACATCCAGGGAAGAAGCTTTGTCCGCTGTTTACGAATAAACAAATCAGCCAATATTAGGCTACGAAACGAAAACAACCACATTTTCACTTCTATGATTCGTTTTATAGAATTTTATCGTTCAAAATTGTGTATTTTTTTGTGAGTTTTATAGTTTTAAATTTGATTTTTTTTGCCAATTTAACCGTTTTAAAAATATATAATTTTGGTGAATTTTATCGATTTCTAAATGTATACTTTTGCTGAATTTCATCGTTTTAAAAATATTTAACTTTGCTGAATTTCGTCGTTATAAAAATGTATATTTTTGCCGAATTTCGTCGTTATAAAAATGTATATTTTTTCTGAATTTCGTAGTTTTAAAAATGTATAATTTTGCTGAATTTCATCGTTTTAAATAAATTGAGATTTTTGTTTAAATTACTAAAGTTTCTGATCTATCTTTTAAGCACAAGAGTCCCAAAAAATAATGTCCACCAAATAAATGACGAATATAATTACCAAATTTCATCCTTTACTTGAGATTGAAACTCGACGAACGATTTGATAGCAACTTATATTAATACGGAGCCCTCCTAGTTCATTTGCAATATTCAATAAGAACGTTGGCCAAGAACAAGTACATCGAGGAAGCCCGTAATTCAAAAATAATTCTTATGATAAAGTTGTTTAATTTTCTTTTCAAAAAGTCTTATTTATGAATTTAGATTAGTTGCTTTGGAATGTCCACAGTTTGTTAATCCAAAGGATGTTTTAAACTTGAAATAACATTTCAAATGAAGCGATTACGACTACAATTTCAAATAAAATAATCTACCTGCATTTAAGCTACGCCTGTAGGAACTTTTCTCATAGTACAAACATTGTAGATCCTAACTTCGAACCACTATTTGAGCTAATTTAGTTGGGAAATTAAACTAACGAGCATAAAAGAAACTTTCCACACCCACTTGGTCTCGAACCCGGGGTCTTCTGGGTGCGACGCGAATGAGATAACCACTACAGAGCAGATGCATATACAAGTGGGCATAGTTTGACTTAACCTCATTTGAATTAATAAAAATATTGTCATAGTTGACAAAGACTAGAAAAAGTAAACGATAAGAGAAGAGAATGGAATGACCGAAATCTCAGATATTAAAATGTTTCAGTTTAATGACATGATTATAAAACATCAATTACTTCAAAAATATTTATCTTCGTTTTTATCACCAAGATTCCACTTGCCCAAAATATTTTATCATGAAATTTTGCATTATTTCTGAAAGGTTTCGTGTGAAGGAATTACTATATAACAAACACATGCGACATCGTTTACACGTACTCTAAGCGGTCATCTTAGTCCTTGGAAAATACTTTAGGGTTATTTAAAGGGATATAAGGGTTATTTCAAATACTATATACGTTTTAAAATACGTCTTTCGATAGTTGAAAGCAAGTCCAATAATGAAATAGATAGACAGCTCGCCGTTAGTCTTCGTTCACTTACGTTTTTCGTGAGCAAAGTTTGCCATACACTGTCCTCGTAAAACCGCTAGTGGTCGTTATACCCGAATTAATTTAGTAGAAACATTTAAAACTGATAGTTCTCAAAGCATACGATATTATATCAAACGGTTTTTAATGATCGATTTATTAATCATTTTGGGTCGTCGATTGAAAAACTGGGAACCAATGGAAAGATGGTCGCGTAGTTAGTGTAGACGCAGAACAGAAAATCATGATGAAAGATTAGTTTCATCCTTTATTTTCAAAATCAAAAAGTGGCATAAAATTAATACCATAATTACCCCTTTAAGGTACTTATATTAGAACCGTAACCCTTAGTTTAAATTTCGCGCCTCGACCGTTTCAACCTTCAGCAAACAGATGTCGCTGCGCATCGCCTTGATCGATAAGGGCGCTGGAGCGATGAAGAAGAGAGGGTAGCGACACTTAGTTGGGTCAAAGAGAGTATAGGGGAGGAGTGGAAGCTCCCCCACTCCACAAGGCTAAATTACAATGTTGCCCCTAAATTATACTAGCGGTACGAGGGAGTTTTCGGCTCAGTCGCGCCACCAACGATGTCATTTAATGTCTCAAACGGAAACGCCTCAGTACTGCGCATTGAAGATGCGCGGTAGAAAAGAGCAACAAGATTTTCCCCTCTTTCCACTCCTCCCCTATACTCTCTTTGGTTGGGTACTGCGATGCCGTAAAGTTCCAAAATTAAAGAGATGTATATTACTAACCGTTTGTAGAACCCTGTAATAAAGAACAAGTCTCCCATTGCCTTTTTCTTTATCCGTAACCGAGCTTTGGACAAACGAAGCTAAAACTTGTGTTAATACTCAGTCTTCCAACGTGCTCTTTCGACCATAATTCAAAATTTCATGATAAAATATTTTGGGCAAATGGAATTTTGGTAAAAAATCTAATTTTAATTAATTGATGTTTTATAATATGGTATGTTAACTGAAAAATTTTATTTTCTGAAACTTAGGTCATTCCATTTTCTTCTCTTATCGTTTACTTTTTCTAGTCCTTGTCCACTAAGACACTTTTTATTATTATCTGTTCCTTCAGTCTTCTTTTAACTAAGTTTGTTGAGAGGGTGCTAAGTTTTAAAAATCTGAACTTAGCAAAAGCAAAGAAAAAGAATAGAGTAACGGTAGGCCAATCTGACATTTATTTTTAAAGCAATGATACTTTCAAACAAAAAGGATCTTTATAAGTTAGTAGCGTACAAGAAAAAGTGAAGACACTTGTGTATTTAAATAGATGTTAAAAACTTAAAGACACTTTAATTTTTAACATTTATATCATTTGAGTAATGAATCCAATTGAAATTGAATGATTGTAGGAGACAACGTATTTTTCATCAGAGTATAGACGTCTATATACCGAACCAAGTTCAACTTCCCCCTTTTTGTCTCTTCCCTTCCCCCGTTTAACAAAGGATGAGTGTGTAGGCTTATAATATTTTTGTAGGCATAAAACCATAATATAAGGTATCTGTATGAGTAAGAGCAGAAGTGAGATGAGACCAGAAGTATTGAGCTAACCAAATTCTTCACTCGGCGAAAGTGAATATTCTTGATAACACAAGAACGGTTGGCCCTCTAGTAGCGGTTTCTGAATTTTCCCTCCAAAACGTGACAAGCTCGCGGTGGTAGACGGCCGTACTAGATTCAAGCACTCGCGTCCGTGTTCGGCCGCTTTAGGTTGAGGGGAAGGGGATAGGAAATGTTTTTGGAACTCGACCAATTTTTACTTCTCCGAGTGACGTATGTCACGGAGAGGTTCTGTAACGATCGTGTGTGTCGGGGTGTATCTGTGTGTGTCATTGTACAGTTGTTCCTTTGATACATCCTAACCAGATGAATGTGTTTGCATAAAACAGAATGTATCATTCAATCCGAACAAGTGCATGCATATGATGAATGCATATTTTGCGTATCGGACATGAGGAATAGGAATTTTGGCAAATTTTGCACTGCCTTTTAACAATATACTTTAAACCATCACATGCGGCGAATTCATCTTCTTTTAAACTAGATTCGCTAGTGACAGACCAAGAGTTTGTGTTTAATTCTTTCACCAGGCTTAATGGTAATTCACTGGTATGTTTGGGTCGTTTTAAATTCACTGTTGATTTTGAGGTCACTTAACCTTTTTCAATTTTAATAAGGCGTTGTACGGATTGGTTTCGGTCAAAAGTGAAAAGTTTTTCTAGCCATTTATCATATATCTCTTGTTTTGTTTTCCTTGATGATACGTGTACTTAAGGGCCTTTGAAGGCTTGACATATCTCTCTTTATTACATCATCAAGGATTTTTTCTTGTTACGCCAGCAGCAAGCTTTCGTTCGAACATATTCCTAACTGATTTAGAAAGTCGAAGATGGCTGAGTTGTTCCTCATGTCCATAATGTGTATTGCAATTATGAGTATGAATATTTCCATTCTCTCATTGGGTGTAAGTTTCAAGTGTAGCAGTGCAGTTGCCGTTAATTTTTAAAGTACCCATAGATTTAGGTTGGCGTAAACTAGAGGGCTGCAAACTGAAAAATGTCACTCCCAAAGCCAGCCAACTCCAATGGTAAAATTTTCACAAACGCCACTGCCACCCTAACGCCATTGTTATATTTTCAACTCCTCCCTAACGCCACACTAAAGTTCATTTCATTTTTGAATCCCTGCCAAAGCCAATAGTGAAGTTTCACACGATTTCCAATCCCTGCCAAAGCCAATAGTGAAGTTTCACACGATTTCCAATCCCTGCCAAAGCCGATTGACAGATTTAAAAATAATTCCAATCCCTACCAAAGCCAATTGATAAATTCAATAATATTTCCAATTCCTGCCGAAGCCAATGTGAAATTTGACAATTTTTCCAATCCCTGCCAAAGCCAATGAGAAATCCAACAAGTTTTCTAATAATCCCTGCCAAAGCCAATGAGAAAACCGACAAGTTTTATAATCCCTGCCACAGCCAATGAGAAAACCGACAAGTTTTATAATCCTTGACCAAACTTATGAGATATCCGACAAATCTTCCCATCTCTGCCAAAGCCAATGAGAGCTCCAACAAACTTTCTAACTCCAAACACAAAAGCATTTAACCTAACCAATTTTCATATATATTTACCCCAACGTTTCCCAGCCGGCCGTGTGGTATATTATGAACTTATATATTATGCAGGTTTTCCAACGTTATCCCACTGCATTTTTTCAATTATATCTATTATAAACTCGAACATTGTTCATAATTGTAGTTTTCCTTTTTACGTTTAATCTAAGGCGACGGAAAAATTTATGACTCTCTAACTTAAAAAGAACAAATAGTTTTAGTTTCGTTTTCTCTCGCACAGCAATGATTTTGATTTTTTTGCTGAGGGACGGCTGTACCAGCCGCGACCGTCATGTGCCGTCTGTGTGGGGTTGAACTTCATGCATCCCGCTGCGCCAAAACAACCGCTTGGGAAATTCAAAGAGGAAAAATTGACTAATATCACTAATGCCACCCAACTCCAGTTGAATAAAATAAGGCTGGCTCTTAATGCCACCAACTCCATTTGGATACTATAAATGCCAACGCCAGCCAAAGCCACCTGAATCCAACAATAATCCAGTCCCGACCGACTCCCGTATAAGTTTTCGAAATATTTCCACTCCCTTCCGACTCCGTTCCATTTCAGAGATAATATTCCCAAAGCCACCCAAAGCCAAATTATTTATTTTACCCAACTCCAACTCCGACCAAAAATGAGGGAGTCCCTTGGCTTTCTATGGAGTTGGAGTTTTCCCAAAGCCTTTGCAGTCCTCTAGTTCTGGCCACCTTTTTGGGATTGTTTTCTTCGGCGGTTGGCCTTGCGCCTCCTATTAGCTTCACTCAACCCGGTGGAACCCGATTGAGGAGCAGGAGGAGACTTTTAGCCTTCCGCCGATTGCGGGTGGGTGCTGCCGGAGGCAGCATCTCGCCCAGAAGCAGGTTGGGAGTTGCCTCCTTCCCTGAGAGAAGGCTGGGTACCGGTAGAACCGGCTCCATCCCCAGGTTTGTTTTTGGTTTTTGTTTTTAAAGAATCCATAAAGATCCCACGAGTAATGAGGCAAGTAAAAGGTCACCACCCGGTAGTCCTCAACCCGGGGAAGGCTAATTACAACGGGGTTTCGCCTGGTGCCCCGAGGGGATCGTTCGAGATACCGTAGATTAACTTCCCCGGTACCACACAGCCCTCAGCACGATACTTGCACACCTTGGCTTGGGAAGGGCGCGTATCAACTCAGCCCACAAAACGCAGTGGTTGACCAGCTCTCACCACCGAGGAGGTGTGATACAACGCACTGTTGAGGACCCAAGCTGGCGGTCGCGCAAGCGAAAAGAAAGGCAGAGCAGCAAGGCAAGGGGGGGAATTAAGCGTGCCATCCAGCTTACGTCTCCAACTTCGAGAGCCATCCAACTTAGTCTATTGTCAAAATATATCCCTAGATATTTGTACTTATAGACTCTTCTTAGTATTGTATCAGCGAATTTTACGACACAGATTGATTCCTCTTTAATTTTCCCCTGGTTAGCAAAAATTATAAATTCAGTTTAGGATTTGTTTATTTTTAAGCTGTTGGCTTCCAGCCATGTATTAATTTTTTACAGATACTTATTCGCGATTTGAACTAATTTCTTGAGATTCAGGTTGTCTAGTAACATTATGGTATCATCTGCATAAAGATTTAGTATGCCTTCGGGTAGCACGTGAACTATGTCGTTGATGTAGATATTAAAGAGTAAGGGTGAAAGTATGGAACCCTGGGGTACTCCAATCCTGATTTCATTTGGGTTTGAGGTGTTATTTTTTATTTTGGTTATACACTTCCTATTAGTTAGATAACTTTTTATCCAGTTTATAGCCAGCCCCCTTACACCAAGTTTTTCTAGTTTTCCCAGTAATCTTGAGTGTGGAACGCTGTCAAAGGCTTATCAAGGTCTAGAAATAGACCTAAGCAATATTTGCTCTTATCTAATGCGTCCAGAATGGTCTTATAGACAGTAGCGATGGCCAGTTCCGTACCACGATTTTCTCGAAAGCCAAACTGGCGATCTGAGAGGATTTTACACTTTTTAAAAAAGGAGTTTAATCTAACATAGACGCATTTGTCAAGGACTTTAGCTATACTTGAAAGCACTGAGATTGGTTTGTAATTCGGGTCAGACGCGTCCCCTTTCTTATGGATAGGCATTATTGATCCCATTTTTTCGTTTTGCCACTCTTTAGAGCAGGGAAACGGTTGTTCCGCCCTCTGTTGGCTGGACGGCTGGTCGGCTTGATGGATTTTGGTGTGACCTGATGAGTTTCGTCATAAATAAACCTTTGAATTTCGAATTTCCCGCGAATTTTCAATTCAAATTTCACCCTTAGTTCACGTTACACAACATAGGTGGCGAGACTCATTTTATTTCAAATGAAAATATTTTTCTGTCGGTGCCGGGAAGCGATCCCGCGACGTCCTGATCCATACTACACGTCAGTGAAGGCGCGTGACCTAACCAATAGAGCTATGCTCGGTTAGTATATTTCTCGAGTTAAGTTAAATTGCATTCGCAAAGGCGCTGAAACCACTCAAAAAGCTTAAAGCTTAAGCTGAAGCTGAAAAAAACTGAGCGCTTTTTTTCCAAAAAAAAGTTTCATCTTCAAAAACCAGTTTAAGCTTCGCGCTGTACCTTTCGCAAAGCAGCAGTTTTTCTTAACAGCCGCTAGGGATTCATCACAAAAAATATAGAAATAAAATGACGTCGGTGAATCGGAACTTGTTGCTGTTATTATTATTAAAAAAGAAATTATTACTTTTGAATCGAAAAAGAAGAATTTTTTTGCGGAAAAAGCCCCGTTGGTGGGTTCATCCCATCTGGGAAAACCGAAAAACTGAAGGAGACTATCAAATGTTAAGCCTTGGCTGTTAATGGGGGAAAATAGATGAGTGGCTAAATGTGCGCATGTTTTGGTTATTATCAAGGTTTATCAACTGAGTAAATTTCGCCCTTTTCCAAAATATTACTCAATTGGATATGTTTTAACCTGAAATTATTGCTACTTTTCCAAATTATTCTAATTAGATTGTTTATTGTAACCTCTTTCCACAATATTGTTATTTTATCTCATTTCTATCCTATTTGCTATTTTCTTCTCTCAAATATTTTTCGCTTTTTTTCATCGTTTTCTTGTTTAATTAATTCTTTCAAAACATTTTCAAGATAAAGAGACACGATATTCGCCGTTTTAAAATACCCCCGAAAATAATTTCAAAACCGTGACCCCAGCGCCCCCTTTTTTTGATTGGCTCTTGGCATCACGTGGTACGGCGCTGAAGCTGAAAGATCAACCTCGGTTTGATCTTGGCTGAAACTTAAAATGAGCCTGCTTTCAGCGTCTGCTTTGCGCTTCAGCTTTAAAAAACCAGTTTTTGCCTCTTTGAGAAAGTCCGCTGAAACTGACTTTTTCATTCAGCTTTAAGTTTCGACTTTCAGCTTCAGCTTTCAACGCCTTTGCGAATGCACCTTTAGACTTTGCCATAAGCAGCAGTGGTGGCCCAAGCAGGCAAAAAACTAGACGGAGTTTGCGGTCTATTTAAGACATCTCATATTGCCCTCTATTGCATCTTTCAACAACTATCGTTAAATTTATTACTTAAATAATATAATTTTTTTAGGGAATATAATAATAATATTAGCTAATTATAATTATTTAACTTTAAATGAGTATGTTTCATTGATTTAAATTACATTGCTAAAAATAATTTGGCGCGTACGGAAAATTCTCTCAACCCTCTCTCTCTCTCGTCTTCGGAGGTAGTTGCCGGCGTCGGGGAGGTGGGGGGTCCTGATCCTTGTTCCTCTCTCTTCTCTTGACTCTAAAGGTGCATTCGCAAAGGCGTTGAAAGCTGAAGTTGAAAGTCGAAACTTAAAGCTGAATGAAAAAGTCAGTTTCAGCGGACTTTCTCAAAGAGGCAAAAACTGGTTTTTTAAAGCTGAAGCGCAAAGCAGACGCTGAAAGCAGGCTCATTTTAAGTTTCAGCCAAGATCAAACCGAGGTTGATCTTTCAGCTTCAGCGCCGTACCACGTGATGCCAAGAGCCAATCAAAAAAAGGGGGCGCTGGGGTCACGGTTTTGAAATTATTTTCGGGGGTATTTTAAAACGGCGAATATCGTGTCTCTTTATCTTGAAAATGTTTTGAAAGAATTAATTAAACAAGAAAACGATGAAAAAAGCGAAAAATATTTGAGAGAAGAAAATAGCAAATAGGATAGAAATGAGATAAAATAACAATATTGTGGAGAGAGGTTACAATAAACAATCTAATTAGAATAATTTGGAAAAGTAGCAATAATTTCAGGTTAAAACATATCCAATTGAGTAATATTTTGGAAAAGGGGGAAATTTACTCAGTTGATAAACCTTGATAATAACCAAAACATACGCACATTTAGCCACTCATCTATTTTCCCCCATTAACAGCCAAGGCTTAACATTTGATAGTCTCCTTCAGTTTTTCGGTTTTCCCAGATGGGATGAACCCACCAACGGGGCTTTTTCCGCAAAAAAATTCTTCATTTTCGTTTCAAAAGTAATAATTTCTTTTTTAATAATAATAACAGCAACAAGTTCCGATTCACCGACGTCATTTTATTTCTATATTTTTTTGTGATGAATCCCTAGCGGCTGTTA
Source organism: Phalangium opilio (assembly GCA_019434445.1). Taxonomy (NCBI): domain Eukaryota; kingdom Metazoa; phylum Arthropoda; class Arachnida; order Opiliones; family Phalangiidae; genus Phalangium; species Phalangium opilio. The sequence continues at coordinate 168,383 of JAEQBA010002291.1, read as the reverse complement.
AGAAAAACTGCTGCTTTGCGAAAGGTACAGCGCGAAGCTTAAACTGGTTTTTGAAGATGAAACATTTTTTTGGAAAAAAAGCGCTCAGTTTTTTTCAGCTTCAGCTTAAGCTTTAAGCTTTTTGAGTGGTTTCAGCGCCTTTGCGAATGCAATTTAACTTAACTCGAGAAATATACTAACCGAGCATAGCTCTATTGGTTAGGTCACGCGCCTTCACTGACGTGTAGTATGGATCAGGACGTCGCGGGATCGCTTCCCGGCACCGACAGAAAAATATTTTCATTTGAAATAAAATGAGTCTCGCCACCTATGTTGTGTAACGTGAACTAAGGGTGAAATTTGAATTGAAAATTCGCGGGAAATTCGAAATTCAAAGGTTTATTTATGACGAAACTCATCAGGTCACACCAAAATCCATCAAGCCGACCAGCCGTCCAGCCAACAGAGGGCGGAACAACCGTTTCCCTGCTCTAAAGAGTGGCAAAACGAAAAAATGGGATCAATAATGCCTATCCATAAGAAAGGGGACGCGTCTGACCCGAATTACAAACCAATCTCAGTGCTTTCAAGTATAGCTAAAGTCCTTGACAAATGCGTCTATGTTAGATTGCACTCCTTTTTTAAAGTGTAACATCCTCTCAGATCGCCAGTTTGGCTTTCGAGAAAATCGTGGTACGGAACTGGCCATCGCTACTGTCTATAAGACCATTTTGGACGCATTAGATAAGAGCAAATATTGCTTAGGTCTATTTGTACACCTCGAAAAAGCCTTTGACAGCGTTCCACACTCAAGATTTCTGGGAAAACTAGAAAAACTTGGTGTAAGGGGGCTGGCTATAAACTGGATAAAAAGTTATCTAACTAATAGGAAATGTATCACCAAAATAAAAAGTAACACCTCAAACCCAAATGAAATCAGGATTGGAGTACCCCAGGGCTCCATACTTTGACCCTTACTCTTTAATATCTACATCAACGACATAGTTCACGTGCTACCCGAAGGCATACTAAATCTTTATGCAGATGATATCATAAAGTTACTAGACAACCTGAATCTCGAGAAATTAGTTCAAATCGCGAGTAAGTATCTGGAAAAAATTAATACATGGCTGGAAGCCAACAGCTTAAAAGTAAACAAATCCAAAACTGAATTTATAATCTTTGCTAACCAGGGGAAAACTATAGAGGAATCAATCTGTTTCGTAAAAATCGCTGATACAATACTAAGAAGAGTCTATAAGTACAAATATCTAGGGATATATTTTGACAATAGACTAAGTTGGATGGCTCTCGAAGTTGGAGACGTAAGCTGGATGGCACGCTTAATTCCCCCCCTTGCCTTGCTGCTCTGCCTTTCTTTTCGCTTGCGCGACCGCCAGCTTGGGTCCTCAACAGTGCGTTGTATCACACCTCCTCGGTGGTGAGAGCTGGTCAACCACTGCGTTTTGTGGGCTGAGTTGATACGCTCCCTTCCCAAGCCAAGGTGTGCAGGAATCGTGCTGAGGGCTGTGTGGTACCGGGGAAGTTAATCTACGGTATCTCGAACGATCCCCTCCGGGCACCAGGCGAAACCCCGTTGTAATTAGCCTTCCACCCGGGTTGAGGACTACCGGGTGGTGACCTTTTACTTGCCTCATTACTCGTGGGATCTTTATGGATTCTTTAAAAACAAAAACCAAAAACAAACATGGGCATGGAGCCGGTTCTACCGGTACCCAGCCTTCTCTCAGGGAAGGAGGCAACTCCCAACCTGCTTCTGGGCGAGATGCTGCCTCCGGCAGCACCCACCCGCAATCGGCGGAAGGCTAAAAGTCTCCTCCTGCTCCTCAATCGGGTTCCACCGGGTTGAGTGAAGCTAATAGGAGGCGCAAGGCCAACCGCCGAAGAAAACAATCCCAAAAAGGTGGCCAGAACTAGAGGACTGCAAAGGCTTTGGGAAAACTCCAACTCCATAGAAAGCCAAGGGACTCCCTCATTTTTGGTCGGAGTTGGAGTTGGGTAAAATAAATAATTTGGCTTTGGGTGGCTTTGGGAATATTATCTCTGAAATGGAACGGAGTCGGAAGGGAGTGGAAATATTTCGAAAACTTATACGGGAGTCGGTCGGGACTGGATTATTGTTGGATTCAGGTGGCTTTGGCTGGCGTAGGCATTTATAGTATCCAAATGGAGTTGGTGGCATTAAGAGCCAGCCTTATTTTATTCAACTGGAGTTGGGTGGCATTAGTGATATTAGTCAATTTTTCCTCTTTGAATTTCCCAAGCGGTTGTTTTGGCGCAGCGGGATGCATGAAGTTCAACCCCACACAGACGGCACATGACGGTCGCGGCTGGTACAGCCGTCCCTCAGCAAAAAAATCAAAATCATTGCTGTGCGAGAGAAAACGAAACTAAAACTATTTGTTCTTTTTAAGTTAGAGAGTCATAAATTTTTCCGTCGCCTTAGATTAAACGTAAAAAGGAAAACTACAATTATGAACAATGTTCGAGTTTATAATAGATATAATTGAAAAAATGCAGTGGGATAACGTTGGAAAACCTGCATAATATATAAGTTCATAATATACCACACGGCCGGCTGGGAAACGTTGGGGTAAATATATATGAAAATTGGTTAGGTTAAATGCTTTTGTGTTTGGAGTTAGAAAGTTTGTTGGAGCTCTCATTGGCTTTGGCAGAGATGGGAAGATTTGTCGGATATCTCATTAGTTTGGTCAAGGATTAGAAAACTTGTCGCATATCTCATTGGCTTTGGCAGGGATTATTAGAAAACTTGTCGGATTTCTCATTGGCTTTGGCAGGGATTGGAAAAATTGTTAAATTTCACATTGGCTTCGGCAGGGATTGGAAATATTATTGAATTTATCAATTGGCTTTGGTAGGGATTGGAAAGATTTTTAAATCTGTCAATCGGCTTTGGCAGGGATTGGAATTCGTGTGAAACTTCAAAATTGGCTTTGGCAGAGCATCAAAAATGAAATGAACTTTAGTGTGGCGTTAGGGAGGAGTTGAAAATATAGCAATGGCGTTAGGGTGGCTGTGGCGTTTGTGAAAATTTTACCATTGGAGTTGGCAGGCTTTGGGAATGACTTTTTTCAGTTTGCAGCCCTCTAGCGGTCACCGAGGAGGACGTCGTTCCCATCCAGGCCGCTATACTTGACGCACTGGACGCTGAGCTTTCTTCGGGAAGCTCGCTGCCGCGTCCTCTCAATTTCCACATAATGGCTGGGGGCCATGATCTATTCATGAGGGATTTTGCGACCAGCCAATGGCTCGTGAAGGTGCTACACCATAATGAGCGTGCCATAGGGGAACACGGCTTTCAGTGATGAAGGCCAGTGAACTCCCGAAGCCGTTCAAGGTGTCCTTCCGGACCAAGGACCGTCGTACCACTGATTTGGCGGCTCTTCTCCGGCGATTGAACGCCTACAACGGTAGGTTTCTGACCGACTGTTGGCGGTGCCTGAAGTCGTTCGATGAGAAGAGCACCAGACGCTGGATTTTCCTAATTGATGGCTCCTCCATGGAGGCCATCAAGGAGGCCGGCTTCGAGGGTCTTACTGGTGTAGATGTCGGGACATTTAAAGTCCTGAATGCGCCAAAGGACCCTCTCCAGAATGCAGCCACTCACGCAGCCAGCGTGAGTGGGGAGCTGGCAGCAAATATTGCTGGTATTAATTTAGAGCCATTCTTTCCAGATAGCTCAGACCTCGGGACAGAGTCCGACTTTTTGAAGGACTCTGATACCGAGAGGACCTACGCTCCTGTTACTGGGATAGAGTTGGGGGCCGAGGGTGCTGCTGGTGGAGGCGAAGGAGATACCGGTCCTGGATCGGGACTCCGCGCTACCGCCAAGCAGTAGCCGGGGCCGCCTCTCTTCCTAAGATATGAGCATCAAGGTGATCCAGATCAACCTGCATCACTGCAAAGCAGCCTCGGCAGTTCTATGCCGGAGGTTTGCTTTAGAGGGCCTGGATGTGGCCCTCATTCAGGAACCTTGGATTTATAATGGTAAAATCCTTGGTTTAAAGAATGCAGGTAATATATCTTATGACTTTACCGCACCAAACACCAGGGCGTGTGTTCTGACCAGGAAGGGTCTTGACATCCTTCCGCTTCCGAACTACCTCACTAGGGATACTGCTGTGATTAAGGTAATGCCCTCCTCTTCTGGAGAGGCAACTGGACTTATCATGGCGTCTGCTTACTTTCCCCATGATGCCACGGGTTCCCCTCCACCACAGGAGGTTGTCGCTCTTGTCGACCGCTGTGAGAGGCAGGGGGACAGGCTCATTTTTGGCTGTGATGCCAATGCCCACCATGTCACGTGGGGCAGTAGTGACTGCAACAGACGTGGTGATGAACTGGTCGGTAAGAACCTGCATATTCTTATTAGGCACAATGAGCCAACCTTCGTTACTTCTAACAGAAAGGAGGTCATTGATGTCACCCTGGCCACAGACAATATCAGTCTGTCGGTTTCTAATTGGCATGTGTCTAATGAACCGTCTCTCTCGGACCATAGGCACATCTGCTTCTCGGTCGCGGTCAAGTCAACTTCGGTTAAGACGGAACTGCGTAACCCCCGTCGGACCGACTGGTCCGGCTACAGGGAGGAACTTTGCCTCCTACTCAGAGGTAATGCTCCAAAGCTTTTCTCGGTGCTGGAATTTGATTTGGCAGTTGATCTCATGCACCAAGCCATTATCAATTCCTACCACCACAGCTGTCCGGCGAAGCCTGCCAGCCGGCCGAGGCTCGTTCCTTGGTGGAATACGGAACTTGGCAAGCTTCGCAAGCTCACTCGTAAACTCTTTAATAGGGCTAAGAGGACTGGGGACTGGACTATTTTGTAGACAGACCCTCAACAAGTACAATAAAGCCATCCGGGAGGCCAAGAGGAACTCCTACACACAAGACGTAAAAAGTGGAGGGGCTTCTGCGGTAGCATCTCTGATGCCCCCGCTACTGCCAAGATCATGAAGATCCTGGCTCATGATAACACTCACCAGCTCAGCACCATCAAGGTGGCGGAAGGTGAGTTTACTAAGTCAGGGACTGATACCCTTAAGCATATGCACAAGGTACACTTTCCGGACTCCAAGGCTTTTGACCTCACAAGCACCGACGCTCCCCCCGTGCACTTTCGGAGAGCACACAGGGCGGACTGGGGCATCGCCAATAAGATAGTTACATACTCTAGACTTAAGTGGGCTGTAAACTCGTTTCAGCCCTATAAGTCCCCTGGCCCAGATGGCGTCTTTCCTGCCCTCCTCCAGGAAGGCATAGACGCCATTGGCTTTATCTGTGCAGGATATTTAGAGCCTTCATTGCTCTGGCGCATATTCCAGAAATCTGGAAGCGCTCGAAGGTTATCTTTATTCCCAAACCTGGGAAGACGAGCTATTTTGAGGCTAAGGCATTTAGACCTATCTGTCTTACCTCTTTCTTCCTAAAGACTTTAGAGAAATTGGTGGACAGGTATTTGCGGGATGGTGTTCTTTCCCACACACCCCTGTCCACTTTTCAGTTTGCCTATCAGAAAGGCAAATCTACAGATACGGCGCTCCATGGCATTTTCAACTGCCTTGACAGGGCCATCGAGTTCAAGGAGATGTCTTTGGCCATCTTCCTTGATATTAAGGGAGCCTTTGATAGGGTCTCTAGTGAAGTTATCCTTCGCGCTGCGGAGTGGTTTGGTATTGACGACACTTTGTGTCGTTGGATAAAATCCATGCTCACGTATCGTAGGGTGACGGCGTCTCTTCTCGGGGAATCCTTGGAGATCTCCACCGACCGTGGCTGTCCTCAGGGAGGGGTTCTTTCCCCTCTTCTTTGGTGCCTGGTGGTGGATGAGCTGCTGGGTCGACTCGGGGAGGGGGGGGGTGTCACTGTTTTGGCTATTCGGATGACATCGCAGTGATTGTTACAGGGAGGTTCACTGCAACTATCGCTGCACTGATGAAATCTGTCCTGCATGATGTTGACGAAAGGTGTAGGGGAGTTAACCTAACCGTCAATCCCAACAAGACTGTCCTTATACCGTTTACCCGGAAAAGGACCAATGACCTCTTCAACGATATTTCCTTCTTTGGACAGGTTTTAAAGAAGTCCTCCGAGGTCAAGTACCTTGGCGTGACTTTTGATCCCAAGCTTACTTGGAAATCCCATTTTGATCTGAGCATCAAGAAGGCGAAAATTCTATTTTGGCGTTTAAGGAGTTCAGTCAGCAAGTCCTGGGGTTTAAGCCTTAGCGCTGTAAACTGGATTTATACTAGGATCATCAGGCCAGTGGTCTCCTATGTATTATGTTAGCGGGTTAGGGAAACATAGAACTCCTATCGGTTTAGATAAAATTTATTCGTTCATGATCATTTACATGACTGGCAATGAAGCGCTCACGGGTAAGCTTATATGTGTTGTTTGTTATCTTATCAGACTAGGTGTCTTTGTCTATTTTAGGCCTACTATATATTTTTTACTTTACCTCTCGTTACGGGAGGTTTACATTTACATAAATGCTATATTATAACATCTTTCCTTTCGCATTAAAATTAAACAACTTACTAAATGACATTTAAAAACAATTCGTTGAATTTTAAGTTATGATTATGATATTATTCATTTTATAATTGTCCTTATTAGTTTAAGATTTTAATTTACTATTCTTATGCCCATTTAATTATTAAATCCTGCTTGATATCGCTGAGGTGGATGACTATTTCGCTTAGGTCTTACTGGAAACGGCGGTATTGAGTTTGGGATTGGTGATGGTGGTATATTTTGCGGCAATTGTCTGATGACGGCTTGTGGTTGATGATCCTTTGTCGCTGCTGTTGTGACTCTGTTTCCTCGGAAAGTTTCCCTTGGCGCATCGGACATTGCTTGTCGAGTTGTTGTTGCTTGTCTTGTATGTGTTCTTTTGACTGCTGTGCTCTTGTTGTTTGTTGTGCATGGCTCTGAGACACGCAAGGATTTTGTAGTGACGGGACATACGCAGGGCGTAAGTGATGTCGGGTGCGTCGTAAGATTCTCGGTCTTGATGATGTAGGAACGTGGCTCAACGGCGTTGTCTATGATGGTTGCTTTGCCCCATTGACGTGGTCCTATGAAATGGTAGACATCTGCTCCTACGTCGAAGTACATCGGTTGTGGATTGCGTGCAATTCGTTGACCCCGGGTCATTCTTGTTTGTCGCTCTTGTAATGAAGTTTGGATATTTTTTATGGGAAACTTGGGTTGTAGCGTTTTTGTTGAAGTTGTTAACGGGGTGCGAATGCACCGGCCCATTAGCATTTCTGCGGGTGACGGAAGGTCTCCTATGGGGGTCGCCCTGTATTCCATGAGTACTTGTTGCAGGTCTTTTCCGTCTTCTTGCGCCTTGATAATCATGTTTTTCAAGGTTTGAACCGTTCGTTCCGCCATCCCGTTTGATTGAGGGTGATGTGGGCTAGATGTTAGGTGCCGTATTCCCCACTGCTGAAGGAAATGACTGAAGGTGTTCCCATTGTACGGAGGACCGTTGTCGGATATGAGCTTCTGGGGTGCACCGTGGCGAGAAAACTGTGGGTTTAGAAAGTTTATGACCGCCTCGGTGTTTGTAGATTTCAGTTCCTGCGCTTCCACAAACTTTGAGAAATAGTCAACGAGGATTATTATCTTCTTCTCGGCCACTTGAAAGATGTCGGTGGCCGTGACTTCCCATGGTCGTCGTGGTATTTCATGTGGTGTTAGAGGCATTGGGATATTAGTCCGCCCACGTCTTTTGGATGTCTCACATCGTCTTATGTGATTTGTTATGTCGATTGTCATCTGTGGCCAATAAACGTGTACTCGTGCCTTAGCCAGACACGCCGTGATGCCTTGATGAACCGAGTGGATTTCGTTGGGGTTCTTCGGGCGCTGGCTTGATGGAATGAAAAGTCGTTCACCCCGATAAATAAGACCATCATTCTCGTATAATTCTTCCTGTATAGGCCATAACATTCGAAGCTGCGGGTGTATTTTGTTGATCGCAGCCGGCCAACCGTCTCGAATGTATCCAAGTAGCTTTTGCAAAGTTGGGTATGTGAGAATAGCGTTCCTGATCGATGTTGCTTTTTCCTCCGATAGTGCTGTAATTGTGCTATGGATCATTACGCAGGGACCCTCTAGATCAGTTGTGTTGATGTCCATTTATTGACGTGGCGAGCGCGACAGAGCGTCTGCGACGTGGAGTTGTGATCACGGAACGTATTTCACTTGCAAGTTATATCTAGTTAGTTTTAGGACCAGCCGCTGGATCCTTGGAGACAGTAGATGGAGAGGTTTTTTTACTATGGTTACCAGCGGACGATGGGTCCGTTTCAATTGTGAAAACTCTTCCCACCACGTAGTAGTGGTATCTCTCGCACGCGTATACAATTCCAAGGAGTTCCCTTTCTATTGGAGCATAATTTTGTTGCGTGGGGGTGAACGATGTCGAAGCGTATTCAACAGCCTTGTTATCTTGCAGGAGTACGGCTCCCACGCCTATTTTGCTGCTGTCAACTGAGATGGTGATTGCGGCTCGAGGATTAAAGAATGCCAGGATTGGTGCTGTTGTGATCAGACGTTTAAGATTGTTCAACACTGCTAACGCATTCGCGTCCCATGCGTAAGAGGTATCTTTCTTTAGTAGGGCTCGGAGCGGTGCTGTCTCTGACGAATGCTGTGGCACAAACTTGGCTAGGAAATTCACCATTTTCAGGAAACGTTGCAAGGCGGTTCGGTCTTCAGGAGGCTGGATGGCTTGGATTGCTTGTATTTTTGCTGGCGCTATTTCTAGACCGTTGGGTGTTATTGTTAGGCCTAAGTACATGATTTTATTGACGGCCAGTTGCATTTTCGTTGAACTAAAGGTGAGTCCATTTTGGCGAGCGAGGTACAGTATTTGTATCAGGTTTCTGTTATGCGTTTTCATCGTTGTAGCCAATAGGAAATCATCCGTTGAAATGTGTGTGTTTGGGAACTGCGCTGGTGGATATATGGTGTGCATTATTCGTTGAAATATTCCCAGGGCAAGGCGAAGAAAAAGAAAAGGTACATAGATACAAGCTTTCTTCTACCAGTTCGACTTGCCAAAAGGCACTTTGAGCATCTAAGACGGTAAATATCTCGGCGCCATGCAGGCTCGAGAAGATTTCCTGAGCCGTTGGTGTTGGGTACGGTTCTAGGCGGATTGCTTTGTTGAGATTCCTTGGGTCCAGGCAGATGCGGACGGGAACTGGCTTGTGTTCTTGTCTGATTACAACCATCGGGTGTACCCAATCTGTTGGCTCTGTTACAGGGACTATGACTCCAAGGGCTTGAAGACGTTGTAGTTCCTGTGAGACCGGTTCTTGGAGTGCCTGCGGTATCTGGCGGGGTGCACTGATTGATGGAATTGCGTTGGGCTTCAGGTGAATCTTGTGTTTTCCGGGGAGTTTGCCGATTCTGTCAAAAACGTCTTGGTCCCTCTGTATAATGTCCTGAGGCGACATCTGGTCAATGATGTGTGGGGGAGGAATTGGACCTTGCTTGATCAGCTGCTGGCGTTGAGGTTGGCTGAGTGTTGCGATTGTGACAGGCGTTTGACGTGCCTGTGGTATTGGAGTGACGTGTTGTGGTTTCCGCTCTTGGATCACGTTTGCGGTCTAGGTTATTTGTAGCGGACGAGTCTGAATCTCCCATTTCGGACCGTGACTAAGGCTATCCCGTCGTGGGTTTATATTGCGTGAAATCAGGCCGAGATCCACTGAAGCTCTAACTCCCAGGATAGGCATGGTTTTCCGTGGGGTAATGTGAAAACATTGGTCGGATCCGGCGGCAAACGTAAAACATCGGACGTAGATCACCCCTATGACATCAATGCTGTGGCCCGAGTACGCTCGTATTGTATATGGTGGTTTGTGTAATCGAGGTTTGATTGGGAATAAATCGTATATCCCAGTGTGAATAATATTGACTTGTGAGCCGGTGTCCATCTTCATTGTGACCGGCAAATTGGCAAAATAGACTGTTTCGAGCCATTCCTCGCTCCGGGCTAAAGGTGTGCTCATGTCACGGCAGTGGAGTGTGAGCGCATTGCAATATAATGGGCTATCGGCTTCTTGGTGAAACGGTTCACCGTCATCGGGGTATGAGCCGGGATACGGGTCGTCGAAGTAGTCTGGATCGCTGAATGTGGTTATGTCATTGACTCCGCGTGAACGGCAGTGTGAGGCCCAAGGACCTCTGCGGATACACTGGTAGCACTGAGAATTGTGTGCTGGGCATTGACACTGAGGATGTTGTCCATTTCCGCAATGGGTACAGCGTCTTTGTCGGGTTGTGTGCGGGTTTCACGGCGGCGGTGGCCTACGTTGCTGTCCGTTTGATAGATGGTGACGGTGCGTTGCTGGACGTTCGGTTGGCGCAAGCTGGGTGGCAAAAGGCCGTGGATTGTATGTAGCTATGTGGTGTTGGTCATTTCTACGATTGCGGTACTGAGGCCGCTGCGGTCGTCGGCCTCCTCGTTGAATGGCGTCGACGGTCGAGGCCATTGCTGGGGCCACGGCATCAGAGATCATGATTGCTTCTGCGTGCTTTGTAGCGGATTCGTGGGCTTGGCATTTGGCAATGGCCTGATCGAGCGTTAGGGCGCACTCAGCCAGAAGGGTTTTGCGCAATTCCTCGTTGCGAATTCCGATCAGAACTTGTGTGCATGTGAGGGAAGACGTCAAGTCACCAAATTCGCATTGGCGGGCCTTGGTTTTGATGTCGGTGATAAAAGCATCGAATGGCTGATTGAGTCCTTGTTTTGTCGTGAGGAATATATAGCGGGAAGCATTAAGGTTCTTGTGTGGTGCGTAGTAGGCGGTGAGCGTTGCATAGATTCTGTCGAGAGTGAGGATCGGCGTAGTTGGAATGTCGAGTGTGTCGTATATACGTCGTCCCGCTGGGCCGAGGATATGGAGAAAAATGGCAATCTGTACAGGAGGATCTTCAGTGCCCAATTTAGCGGCTAGCGCGTAGATTTTGAAACTATTGAGATATTCCACCCACGATGTGGCAGGGTTACTTGCATCGCGGTTGAATGGCTCCGGGCTCTTGAACGACGTTGAAGACATTATCGCGACTAGGTTGCAAACGGCGGGTTTAGAGGACGCGGAGGACAACTTCTGACACCATATTATGTTAGCGGGTTAGGGAAACATAGAACTCCTATCGGTTTAGATAAAATTTATTCGTTCATGATCATTTACAAGACTGGCAATGAAGCGCTCACGGGTCAGCTTATATGTGTTGTTTGTTATCTTATCAGACTAGGTGTCTTTGTCTATTTTAGGCCTACTATATATTTTTTACTTTACCTCTCGTTACGGGAGGTTTACATTTACATAAATGCTATATTATAACACTATGGAGCTCTTGTCTGGTGGCCCAGGGTTCGCATTAAGACAGCCCAAGATGAACTACGCAAGCTTCAAAGCCTGGCGTGCATCGGTATCACGGGGTCCATGAGGACAGCCCCCACAGCTTCTCTGGAAATCCTTCTTAATATGCTTCCCCTTCACCTCTTTATCGAGGAAGAAGCTATTATGGGAGCCTGTAGGCTCAACAACCTCGGCTGGTGGACGCCCAAGCACTGGAACTTCAGTCACACCAAGCTTTTCAGTGAGTACAGCAGTACTGAGCCATCACTTGTGATGGTCTCAGATAAGTCTGTTATATCATACCACTTCGACAAGCCCTTCAGCGTGCACTTTCCCAGTCGCGCTGTTTGGGAGACTACACCAGTCCTCTGGAGTTGGTGCCGGGGTCTACTGCTTGACCAAGAAGTTTGGTTTTTACGAGAGCCTTGGCAACTTTGCCAGCGTTTTTCAAGCGGAAATCATGGCCATTTGTTTATGCGCGGATTTCTGCAAAAAGAAAAACTAACGCGGACGGACGATTCAGATTTATTCGGATAGTCAGGCCGCTCTCAAGGCGCTAAATCAGTGCCTTGTCGATTCTAGACTGGTGCTCAGCTGTCTGGATTTGCTGGGCTCTTTGGCTGCCCGCAACAAGGTTCAATTGCTGAGGGTGCCAGGGCACTGCGGATACCTGGGCAATGAGAGGGCTGATATGTATGCCAAAAGGGGGGCTGAGGCGAAGTTCTTCGGACCTGAGCCTGCGGTTCCCATCCCCCATGGCATCATTAGCCATAGGATTCACTGCCGGATGTCTGCACTTCAACTGCCGCTCTGGCTTGACATGGATGGGCAGAGACAAGCCAAGGAGTTTGTCCCGGGTCCTTCTATCACTAGGGCAAAGGAACTGCTTGCCCTCACCAAAAGCAAAATTAGTCTGGTCACCAGTCTCCTCACTGGACACTGCCGGCTGAATAGGCACCTGCACTTATTGGGCATCGTTGATGACCAACTCTGTAGGTTCTGCCGGGAGGTAGAGGAAACCTCCTCCCATATCCTCTGTAGCTGCGACTACCTCGCGGCCATGAGGTTTGAGCATTTCGACATGCATACTATGGAACCTCACCAGTTCTCTACTTTCTCGGCCAATCGGATTCTCCGATCCATCGAGGTGACAGGACTCTTCGCAGTCTAACCAGCTCGGGGCGCACAATATACCCTTAGTATCGGTGCTCGACGCGGCGACGCGTCACCCCCTTCAACAATATCAATAACAATAACCCCAATCCTTATCGTCATTCGGATACTTCGAAAATTTTCTCTCAATCCAAATGGACGTCACTTCCTGTTAAGCCATGTGGTACTTTTTGACGCCCACTTTTTCTTTATTGGACAATTTTATTTGGCGGGCTTTCAAATTGAAGGGATGGAAACTTTGGTTTTTCCCAAGGAGTGGAAATTTTGGGAAATGGTCTTTGTATTGGGAACACATTCAACACAAAGCAAATTTTCTCTTTTTCGATTTATTTTCTTAAGATAGAAACAAGTGCTTTTTTTCCTTTTTTATTTATTTATTTATTTTTGTTAAAGAACTATTTATTCTTAAATTGCTTCGTAATATTCTTTTAAATGGGTATTAAAGAACACGCTAAACAACAGTTAATATACGTTGAATTTTGAATGAACTTAGCGCACGTTTTAGTAGGGTTAAATATGGGGCAATGAGAACCTAGAATAACAACATTAATTAATCGCAAATTATAATCCAATTGTGTGGATCTCGTGAGATTATGATAAATTCATTAATGTAGATCATAAGCCCTCCATCAATGGTTACACACCTACCAAAATTTAATAATTTAAATAGATGCTAAACGAAATAACCAAATTTAATCTAGCAATTATTAATAATTGATGCAATTGGTCAAAAATAGGTGGCAAGCCCAGGTAGAAAAATATTAAAATGAACAATTAAATCTGTGTTAAGTAATTGGATCTCGCCAAATTATCCCTTAAATGTAGGATAAATTCAACGACGTTGTTTTACCTTTAAATCTACCAAAAAGCCGTCGATCTACGGTCTACCTTGTAGATTTCGCCAAGGCCCGCCAAGGCCTAAAGCCATTTCCCGCTTTAACCTAGAATTTTGCCCACGCTTGATTTTAAGTCTCGAAAAACCCTTTGAACTCGTAAATCGCGACGGGCAATGCTGATTACCATGTTCAAATCGCAAAAAGGTACGGGGAAAGATACTAGAAAACTCCGGCGAAAGTTCCGCGAATCTAAGATTGATGGAGGTAAGAGAGGCGGTAAAAACTCCGAATGCCCGATTCGGCCGTCTCTTGCGGCCGTCGAATGATTCGGAGAGGTTATCACCGTATGATTAGGATAAGGTGCTTAGTGCTTACAGAATACGTTTTATTTTCATTCGGAGAAATTGACTCCGAATGAAAAGATTCGGATCGAAATTCCTCCAAAAGGACCTTAGAGAATAGGGTCCCAGGTGTGGTTCTTAGAGCTAGAAATGAAACGCGACTTACTGAGTATTATATTACATGGTTTACCAGCGCCCATTAAGTGAGATTCCACAATTTGAACAAGTAAGTTAAATACATTTCAGCATCCTGTATGATAAATTATCTAGGTATTAAAGGTGAATTTTACTGTTTATTTTTAATAGAAGACAATTGAAAATCCATAAATTGGTTACTTATCTTTGGAGTTAATTAAACAGTTCGCCTTTTAAAAATTAGGAGATAAAGCCTAGATCATTTATATATTGAATTTATTATGGAACCAAAACGCAAATTTATGTTTTTGTTTGATTACAGACTATGACTAATATAGAAATACCACCTTGATTTTTGCGTCATAACGAGTGCCAACTAAAAAAGTTATACATATTTGCATTGTTTATATTAAAATAGACCCTAATACTGCAACCCCTTGGCCAGATAGGTTTTTCTTTACTTTTTACGGAAATTCCCATGCCGCTTAAAAAATATCAGCCATTATTGCTTTTCATTGGCCCTTAAAGGGAGAATGAAATAGTCAGAAGAGGTCAATTGAAAGTCAAGGAAGCTGAAACCAAAACGAAAACATTAGCATTATTGGTAACCACGCTCTGCTACCATGTTCAAATTATTAATTACGTTACCAATAATGCATACACGAACGACAAAATGCTACTAAGTTAATTTATTAGAATAGAGTAAAAATATATTAAAGTTCATCATACAAGATTGAAAGAACTTTTTAACTATAATGATTAAGGATTAGACTTATTCCTTTAAGCATCTTTAAACCACGAGATCATAATGAAGACTAACTAATTTTTATCAAAACTATTAGCAGACAACAACGTCTAGGGCGGGGCTTTCATTATCACATCATACATATCAAAGTAAAAATTGATCTCCATATCTTAGGTATATTTCCTTATCTTATCAGATATCCAACAGAAAGTTCTATTAAGACAAATGGTCGAGTATGTTCAGAACATTTTATCAGTGATTCTTACGAACACAAACCTGGAATCCTGGTTGACACTAGTCTTCAATATGGTTCAAAACGTTTAACTCAAAATGCCATGCCTACTAAGTTAGTAGAACCGGGTACTAGTTCGCTTGACTTAGATATTTTAGAGGCTTGTACGACGGCTACATTAAGTTCATTAGACACTACAGTTACAACTGAAGATGTTCTTGAACATGATAATATGAAGTCCAATATGGAAACTGAAAACTTGGAGGCTGAATTACCACCAAGAAAAAAGGCTAGATCCTTGGTGAGAAATATACTGGACAATTAATCTCAAGAATAAATAAGTAAAACATAAAATTTTTGGATTCCTCATCAGCTGGACCTCAGTCTGTTACTTTTACAAAATCAAAAAGTAAAGGGACTCAGTTAACAGGTTCCCCTTTTGCATAAACCTTCGGGACACAAACTGTAAAATCTCAAAGTGAAAAAAGTAGGTTTCTAAGTAAAATTTAAAATAAATGAATAAACTTATTGTTTCCTGTCAGGTATATTTGAGATCCGCAAATATGACTGACAAATCTACGCAGACTAACGTTTTCAATGATGATGTATTAAAGCAATTTGTTGAAACACATCATTCTCACGTAGTTATGATTTTGAAAAAGAGGAGGAAATGGATGCGGGAGCGAATTTAGATAATTTAGATTCTAGTTTCCAGCCCTCATCCATAACAGAAGAATATGTGGAAGAGTAATTTTAATAAGTTAGAAGGATCTTTGAACTAACTAAATATTTTTTCCCTGCTAGAGCTAGGGTTTTAGGTGGAATAGATCCAGCTCCAGAGCGAAAGTTTATTGTGTTTGAAACGGCTCTTCTTCAGTTGTTTTTAGTGTGCTGCCAGTGTTTATCAAAATGTACTGCGAAGTCAATAATCAGAGGATCTATTATCACTATTTAGACTCATTGCGAAAGAAATCACCAACACTCGTGGCGTAGACAGCCCCTAATAGAGCGGTTGCCAGCTGGCAATGTCATAACTGCAGCTGCAATATTATTTTCCGGCCACAATCCAGCGAAAGCACTTCGAATGTTTGAATTGGCTGGTATCACCATGTTTAATTTGAAAAAACAACTACAGATAACAAAAAGCGTATCTCTTTCACGCAATTAAGAGTGTAGGTTAAGAATTGGTCCGTTCAAAGTATACCCACTTTGCGATTACTAATGCATATATTCACAGGTGTGGCTGAATGAACTCTCTGCGCGGAAAGAAACCTAGAATTAGGAGGTGATGGAAGGTGCGACAAACCTGGTTACTGCGCAAAATACGGGAGCTACTGCTTTTTGGAAAGCCAAATGATAAAAATCTTTCACCTTGTACTACTTCAAGTAAAGTTCTTCTTCCTTTGTATTAGATAGTATCTTGTATGAGCTAGTATTTCATTTTTTAGAGCAATCAAGTAAAGAATAGTGTCGCGATGGAGCTTGAGGGCTGCAAAAAAGAGCTTCAGTTGCTCTGCGAACAAGGATTGAAAATTGGTTACTTAGTAACAGACAGTCAAATACGATGTTTCCCAAGGAAAAACTACCCAAAAATTATCCATCTTTTTGATGTCTGGCATCTGGTAAAATGTAAGTGTTTTTGGTTGACTAATAATATATGGTGTATATGTAAATAAAAAAAAGTATTTCAGCTGTGAAGTCAAAAATTTCTAAAGCCTGTGGAAAGAAAAAGAGCATGGAGCTCCTCCTGAAATGGAGTAAAAGCATACAAAACCACTTGTATTGGATCGCTAGTTCTAGTGATGGTGACGGGAAGGTAATGCAGGCTAAATGGATGTCCATATTACGGCACACAACAAACAAACACTCGGGTCATGGAGAGCCATTTCAAAAATGCGCCCATGGTCCCCTTGGAAAGGCCAAAGATAGACCAAGAAAATGGTTGAAAGTTAGCGACATTGTCTACGCCACCCTATAGCAAATTGTTGACAGTTTCGTCAAAGACATTGGACAGCTAGCTTGGGTGTGCCAGACTTCTTCTGTTGAAGCTTTTCACGCGGTTATTGTGCAGTTTGCTCCAAAGCATACTCACTACTCTTTTCACGGAATGGAAGCTCGCCTATATTTGGCAGCTCTTCACTATAACGAAAATTCGCAAAAGCTACAAGCCATCACAAAAAATGGGCAACGGAGGTGGAACATTTTCTTCCCTAAGTATAAAGCTGGTGAATATTCTGTGAGACCAATAATGGCAGCGTCAACTAATGGTAAATACGATCTAAATTGATTGAATCTACATAACTACAAGGATATTCTTCGCAAACCTAGAATATGTGGAAGATCTTATGGAAATGACATGCATTTTGTTATCAACGGAAACTTATAAGAAAGGAAACGAATCATCTTTAATTGCATTAGGGGAAGCGCCTCAATCATTGGCTTCAGAGTACGCCCATCCTTTAAAAGCTGATGCTGCATCCTCTTACCAGAAAACAAAACGATTTGAAAAAAAATGATCTTATTAAAAAATAAATATATTTTAGACATGTCACACATTTTGAATTTTATTCTCTCACACTTTAATATATTTTAATTTAATAACGTCTTCCTCTCCTATTTCTAACACTGATGCGCTTAAAACCACAATACTCATCTGACGGGTAAGCTTCTCGAATTTTACTAATAACGCAATTTTTTATAGGAAGGCGAGTATTGGGCAAAAACCAGTAAATCCATCGCATAAACCTCCGATAAGCAACATATCTATAAGTCCTAATAATAAGTAAAATTAATTCTCAGTGCTCTTCTGTTTACCTAGATCGGAATTCTTCGGTAACTGCAGGGTTGCCACGGGTCAGGGAAAACCTGGGAAAGTCAAAGAATTTCAAAATGGATCGAAAAGGTCAGGGAAAAGTCAAGGAAATTTAAGAATTTTAACGAAGTCAGGGAATTTAATTCAACTATACAGCTGGGTGTGCGTTTTAGCGAGGTTATGTTTGAAGAAACCCCAAAATCACGGAGTCAGGGAATTTGAGTCTGAACATTTTATGGCAACCCTGAACTGGGGATCAAACCATTAACACACACAAAAAAAAAAATCCTAAACGTTTTGATAGAAAAGACAACTTCGTCTTAATCGTACTAGTGTATGAAGCCTTCGGGAGGCTCTAAATATCTATTACCGCCGTTAGGGTTAACAAAGTCAAGATACGCTAATCTGAGTTGGTTACGCCTTATACAAGTTTCATCGAACTCCTCATGCTGGGTTACACATGCTCCATTAATTAAAAAATCCTTTAACGCTTCTTGCTCTTGGCAACAAACGCTTTCTTCAGCGGTGCCCATTACAGTGCAAAATCCACAGGTACACCTTTATATGCATAAATGTTTAACTAATTCAGTAGTATTTAAAAACGACTAAATCAGAGGAAATAAAGGCTACCAATCAGTGTTCCCTAATCTTGGATTTTGGGTGGGGGGTTATCCTGAGTCGCCACTGACATCTTCATCCGAGGATGATGCCAATGGTTCAAATTGATACGGTAATACTCCATGAACCACACTCTCTGACGCGCCAAGGCTTACATTATCACCGTCGCTATCTCCCGAGTTTTCAGACTCATAAAAGCTCGACTCGCGAGACGCTTCGCGATGACTGTCGCTAGATAAATCCGAATAAAAAATATCCTCCGAGGAGTCTGAGGTTCCCATAATAATTTAATATTTTCATAAAAAGATAGAACGGATAGAAACTTGTAAACTACTAGTTTGCGTTTCGTCCAACATAACATATACCACGTGATGAAAAACAGCCAATAAGTAAACGCCAGAGTAAGGGCCAATAATAATAAGCTGTATTGCCATGTCTGACTACGTCACGTTTAAATCACGCCTTCCCACAAAATTCAAAATCCGCAGCCGTTGAATGTTCAGTTTTAACTTCAGAATTTGCTTAATTATCGGATCAGTTTATTAAAAAATACTATTGTATCGATTTTAAAGGTCACCAAGGCATTTCTTTATAAACATAAAACCACCTTCGAATATTTTGTGTCTGTATGCCTTTAAGTAATATAATATTGAAATTTTATACAATTAAGTAATATAATATTGAAATTTTATACAATTAAGTAATATAATATTGAAATTTTATACAATTAAGTAATATAATATTGAAATTTTATACAATTAAGTAATATAATATTGAAATTTTATACAATTAAGTAATATAATATTGAAATTTTATACAATTATATAATATAATATTGAAATTTTATACAATTAAGTAATATAATATTGAAATTTTATACAATTAAGTAATATAATATTGAAATTTTATACAATTAAGTAATATAATATTGAAATTTTATACAATTAAGTAATATAATATTGAAATTTTATACAATTAAGTAATATAATATTGAAATTTTATACAACTAAGTAATATAATATTGAAATTTTATACAATTATATAATATAATATTGAAATTTTATACAATGAAGTAATATAATATTGAAATTTTATACAATTAAATAATATAATATTGAAATTTTATACAATTAAATAATATAATATTGAAATTTTATACAATTAAGTAATATTTAAGAAAACAAAGCACTACTTTCAAAGTCTAAACTTTAAAAATTCGACGATACGAGAAGGCGAAGTAACGGGCAATGAGAGGTAAACATTTTTTTTAAATGGCAAAAATTAACGGTAAGCCAAGGCTTAGCGCAATTTCACCGCCTTAAAAAGTGCCATGTTTAGAAATAGATTGTGGGAATATAAAAAGGTGGAAAATTATGAAATTATACTTATATTAAAGCTTGAAACCTACTTTATAATATATTTAAAATCCATCCATGTGCAAATCCTCAAAAAATATGAAAATGACAATGAAAAATAACCCGCTCTCAATTTTTTCCCTTAAAAAATGGCGGCCACAAACGGGGTGAAAATGGGGGAAAAGAGCTATCCAAACGACGATTTGGCCGGCCATTTGGCTGGCCAAATGTTTGGATAGGGTTTGAACCAAATTAAAAGGGATTTGGAGTTACAGAATACCGATTAGTGTCATTTGGCGATGAATCGACCCCAAATCCAAATCATTTGGATTAGGAACGATCCAAATGTAGTTAGAGAATAGGGTCCCTGTATAATCCTTTGGTTTGATGAATCTGGTCCTATATAATCCTTAAATTATGCAAAGGAAATCCTCTTTTTCGTACCAAAAATAGAGTTTTTGCCCTGCATTTCTGTAAAGGTGAGTGAACCATGTATGTGCGAGAAATCTTACTAGAGAGCGGCGACAAAGCGCATTTGCTATAAAATATGAAAGAAAAAAGTCGTACTATTAAAAGTTCGTGATGCTGTCAGACTTTTTGAACGCTCAACACTCGAAAAGGGGCCCTAATTGTCGGGCTGCGGGCGGGTCCAACAAACGTCGTTACGCCACTGATTATTACTTATAATTGAATTTGCATCACTCGTTACTTGAAATTCTCCTTCACCGGGCCAAGGAGAATGGGGTACGGAGTCGTTTTGAAGAGTAGAAATCGTAGCTAGCTGTGATGTGAACTCCCACAACGGGTGAACGGGGTGGGTTGAAAAAGTGGGGATCGCATCCTAGTAAAACGTTTACCCAAGTTCTACGTTACCATAGAAACCAAACCCTTGCCAGTACCCTGTAGCTCGCGCCATCTAGTGCCGCGGTTTGGAGATATAATGATAAAATGGAAAAAAGGCTTAGTTTTGGCGGTTTTGGGTTTGGCAAGGTCGTTATCTCTCTTTGATTGAAAGTTTTTCCAACAAATTTTTAAAGTGAAAGTGGGAAAATATTGTGTGTACAAATGTTGTAAAAACTACAACACGTCAGATGAGTCCCGTAGTCAAGGCATAAAATATTATCCAGTTCCAAAACCAAGGAAAAGCTATTTCAAATGTATGCGGTGGCTTATGGCAATAAACCGTTAGGATATAAGAACTCATAATGATGTTAAGTCACATCATTATGTCTGCTCTATGCATTTTATTGGTGGGAATGGGCCCACAGATGATAATCCTGATCCAGGGAATAGTTTTAGTTGTAGTACTAAAATTACAATCATAACCATTTATGATAGGCGAACATTACTTTGGAAAGCAGTTCCTATTCAAATTCTCAGCAAGCGCAAGGAATAGGCAAGTTTCCTAATAGTTAACCTAGGTTGTGCATATTTTAACAGGGTTCAAATTTTTCAATTTGTTCGAAATTCAGGTTCAGGTGACCATATCTATGGCCTAGGCCTGCTATCTGTGAAGAATATTGGAACACCGTTAAATATAACTGAGCCAATGGTAGAAAATGGAGAATCTTCTGAAAATAGTACAGATTGGGCTACAACTGCTACATTACCGCTGAGTGGAACAACTCCAGTTTTAGATCAACCTTCAAATTTAACAAATACAGAAACTGCATCATTTTTGATAAATGAGCGCACCTCGGAATCAGAGTGCCTTACACTTAAAATGGAAGTATATTCTCACAAAAAACTAGCCCGAGAACTTTTAAGTTATCAGATGGAAAACTTAGATACATGTGATTGGTCCTTGGAAATTTTGCACGAATAAGCCAATGTACACGGTTTAAAATGCCTAAGATTTAGAAGGAGTGGGAATAGTTTATTTGTAGTTGAATTATCGAAAATTCTTACACCAAACATTTTTTTTTGCAATACAAAAATTCCTGCCGATCATTTGGTTTTCTCGTCAAGTTCTGTAAAATTCAGCAACTCCATTACGTGTTTCAAAGATCTGCTGATGTGTTACTTGAAATTGATAATTGGCAAACTTGCCAAGGCATTGATGGAGAATTGTTTACGTATTTTAAAGACAAAAATCTAAAGGAGGCATATGTTTGCATGGTAACCCAATCAATTCGATCCCAAAATTGTGAGAAATTATTTCTTAGCCAATTTTCAAGACTTTGTCGGTCTTGCCGGAAAAAGAAGATTGTTTTAGAGAATCGAAAACGAAGAGTAAAATTCTTTGGAAAACGTGCCAATTTTCGTTACATCACGGGAGAGCAGATGAAAGACAGAGTTAAAATATTAAATAAAAAATAAGGCGATAAAAAAGGAATAATGTATTGGATTTGAAAGTAAAGAAGACCTTTAAAAAGGACGCAATTTTTATGTCTGAAGAGGCAAGTCTTGATTTTGAAGAAATATACGGAAAAAATCCATTTGAGAGCAAATCGGTTTTCCAAAAGTTATTGATGAGCGAACAATTGAAATTATTCCAAACCAAAAAATCCAGGCCAAGAAAATGGCATCCAGCAATAATACAGTGGTGTATTTCGATAAAAGGTAGGTCTCCTTGTGCATACGAAGCCGTGCGTCAAGTAATTTCATTGCCTTCTCAGCGAACTCTTTATAAGTACTTTGTGGACCTAACTACAAAAAGTGGATTTAACGATGCCAGTCTCTTGGAAATGAGAGGAAATATTGATATAGAAAATTTGGACGAACACCAAAAGTATTTCAAGTTAATCCTTGACGAAATTCAAATAAAACAGGACCTGGTATTCAAAAGCAGTACAGGAGAATTAATTGGAGCTGAAAATCTTAATGAATTCCGAAATAAAGTGATTGAATTAGAAAATAACATTAAAGGAAAGGTTGAAATTGCAAACTTAAACTTGGCAAATCACATTCTTCAGTTCATGGTCAGAGGACTGACGACATATTTTAAGTATCCGTTCGCGTTTTTTCCTTGTGAAAGAAGAGTTATTTCCTTAATTTGGGAGGGGATTGAGAATTTACAGGCAGGGATTTCGAATTCTCGCTGTGGTATGTGATAAAGCTTCCACGAATATGAAATTATTTAAAATTTGTACGGAGATTGATAGAGAAGTAAACAATCACAGAGTGGGGTATAAAACCAAAAATATTTTCAATAACGGTGAACCCTTGTATTTCGTGTTGGATGTTTGTCACATAAAACATCTAAAAATGGACTAAACCACAGTGGTAAAATGAAGAAGCACAAAGATGGTTCAGTTAAACCAATCAGACTTTAAAAAAATGGAAAACATTTGCTATGGCAGCATATAGTTGATGCTTATGAAATTGATTCAAAGTCCTGGCTAAGTTTAGCGCCCAAGTTGACATACAATCATATGTATCCTAATGCACACAGTTGTATGAGAGTAAACCTTTCAACCCAAATCATGAGCAGTACTACCGCCAACGCTGTCGAGCAATTGGTTGGAGATAAAGCGGAAGAGACTCAAGTTTTTAAGACTTTTTGACGCTTTTTTTGACATCTTGAATATTTCTTAGACCTACGCATTCTTTACAAAGAAGAAACCTGAATAAGAACCATTCAAGAACTTAACCGACTGGCGTTTTAAGGTATTAAAGTACAAAAACTAACAAAATGTATAATTCCAGAAACTTTAAGAACTATAAATTATTTCTAGTGGCTAGAGGATGATTTTCTCGGTTACTTAGACGAATGGGAATCTGAAGTAAGCAAAATGAAGTTGAAGAGGATTTCGACAACAATAAAATTCTACTTAGTAGGGATGATCTTGAAGGAATAAGAATAACAGGTAAAATAAACTAGAATAATCCCAAACTGTTTAATAATTCTAACTCTCTTTAATTCTTTTAGTGTATTCAACTATAGAGATTGTAAAATTTTTGTTATTAAAAGGAGCACACTATGTATTAACAGCGAATTTAAATCAGGATTTGGTTGAAAACTATTT
This sequence comes from Phalangium opilio, assembly GCA_019434445.1. NCBI lineage: Eukaryota > Metazoa > Arthropoda > Arachnida > Opiliones > Phalangiidae > Phalangium > Phalangium opilio. Next base: position 144,754 of record JAEQBA010002291.1, on the reverse strand, counting down.
TGGACGTCAGAAAGGATCTTGTGGTTCTAGGGAAAATCCCTTCGTCAGTCAATATGGGCAAGGGGCTAAAAGACTTAAACTCATGAAATCCTTAATACCTAAAGTTAAAAATGGAAATTGCACGCAAACCCAGAAAAAACGGTGTGACCGAAAAACAATTGCTCGTAAGGAACTCCAAGAACAGCCACAAGATGTTGCACAAACCCATCATAAATCAGGAAACTTATTGGAGAAATAAATAAATAAATACATCTATCAATCAATCAAGTTTGCTTTACTCTTAGTGAAAGGCTTATTTAAATTTCTATGGGTTGGAGCTTTAAGCTCTTTCCGTATACCGCTGCTAGTTAAACTGTCCTTTTTTGCATTCTGGTATACATTTTTTATGCTTCTCGTTAATCCCTTCAAGTGACAGTTAAAAAGAATACTAAAACATTTTTTCCTGGCCAATTTCAAATTTTCCTTCTCATCCCCCATAGTTTTCCCCAATTTTCCATTATAAATATATCTTCCTCTAAAATATCAATGATCTTAGCATTTCTATTTTCATTGTCTCTTAATTAAAGGTGCATCAGACTGCACAAAAGGAACTATCTTATCACAGGTATATTTAAAAAATCATATGCTAGTTTTGACAAATATAACAACCCTCCTCTATCTTGAGTTGCAGTCCACTGGTGATATGCTTCGGTTGCATCACTCTTCTTAACTAAGCAGTTTCTTGAAAATTTTTTGCTTCAGTAGAGGCCAATTAATTGGTTCACTGTATACCAGCGAATTTTTCTTTTTCCAAATAATTAGAAAATAAAGTTCATTGAAAAGACGTTGAGCAAAAATTGAAGTCAATACACCCTGATCCTTTGGTCCAAGCATCCTAAATGGCTCCATATGGAAAAAAGACCTTTTTAACTCCTCGGCAAATTCTCCGTTTGTAAAAAGCCCGTGCCTTTTACTGTAAAATTTTCTTTATCTAAAAGCCCCGGTTTGTCATCCATAAAAACTGATAAAAAGTCGAATCCTTCTTCTGAAAGCTCTGTAATTTTACTTTTCTTGATTTCTTCTAAAGCGTCCTAACACGAGAGATATTATTTTTAATTGGGGGCTAACATTACAACATGACACTAAGAACTTACAACAATTGGCTTCGGCCTCCCAACAAAAGTCACCTTTTGTAAATCTGAAGAACTACAAAGAATCGCCCCTAGATTTTCTTTTAAGTACTTTTCATCAAGTTTAATGCCTGAAAAAATAATAAAATATTATATTTGCACGCGCTTTATACAAATTTGTCAATAGACAGTTAGGTACAGGCAAGCTGGCTCCCAAGTTTTGTAAATATTCACTTGCCTTCTTCAATCTTTTTTCGTTGGGCCTTTGTGGGTTTCTGTGAATTGTATTTTTTGATATAATTATGATCTACCGAAATATCCATAATTAATATCTCCAATGGTAAGGAAAATGCACGTGTCAAGGTCTCCTTGACAGACCAAGGGCCAAAATCGAACATTTTCCAACCGGGTTTAACATGTTGTTTTATTATTAATTTTCTGGGGCGAGATGGCGCGAAGCAGTGTATCCAATGAATGACGTCATATTTTTACCAGGATATTCCTCCGTTTTCGAGCCCCCCCATAGCCATTACGGATAGGGAGAGGGAAAGGCTTTACAAAACGACTCCGTACCCAGGGACAGGCGCCAACGATCCCCGTTGACTTCCAGCAGCCCCTTTTATCGGAATTGTATAATATAATTGTAAAATTTAACCAGCAAGCAATAAATGGATTTTTATACCACGGACTCGTCTTCCGTTCTCTTGTAGCAAGCCTGAGTGGCCGTACCGACATCCTCTCCCACGGCCGATACCACGGCCTCGAGGTGGCATTATATCCCCACGGCCTCGAGGTGGCATGATATCCCCACGGTCTTGGGGTGGCACGATACCACGGCCTCGGGTCCTTCCAGGTGGAGGTATCGGCCCAGGGCCTTCCAGGTCGTCGACCTATCGCAGCCCCACGGCCTCGGGCGGGTCGCCCTATGGCCCTATTAGGACCTCGGCGGCCCCTAGCGCGCCCTCTGGCGCGAATAGCTTCATCCCCATAAAACACTTGAACGGTTTCCGTTGTATTTTCGGTTTAGTAGTAGACCTCTAGACTCGGAAATGTAATAATTTGGTTTTTCCAACTTGTTTTTTTTCGTGACATTACCTGGAAAATGACTTTGACGGAGTTTAGAGAGGCTGAAGACTCATGGTTGTTTCCTGGTGCGCGTATTTGACTGCCGCGTATCATTGAATCCCTGGAATATGCATTGAGTTTTGTTATTGAACTCCAAAAAATACCTCGAAATTTGAAAAATGTTTAGCGAGGCAATTTGATTTCAGTGGGAAACAACAGTTTTTGGGTTTACGAAAAATGCAAAATTATGCGATAAATTTGTGTTTAAAAGATAATGGTTCAAATGAAGAGTTGACTTGTTTATAGCTCAATAATATCCTGAAGAAATATCCCTTTTGACATTCCCAGACTTCATGTAGATGTGATGTTGAAAGTTTGGGTGTTTCCTTTTAAGTCATGATGAAAAATAGATACACGTTTCAGTAAAGGGTGAATGAAAAGGTCTGACACATTTTGATAATAAGAGAGATTTTATATTTAAAAACAATTTATAATATTTGCAAAAAAAAAGAAATTTATCATTGAAAAAAAATTGCATAGAAATTAAATAAATATTTAAGATAAAGAACAATTAAAAGGATCAAATCTAAATGGCGCTCCTGTAAAGAAATGATTTAAAATTAGAATCATGATCTGCGGGAAATTCTGTAACTTTTTAGCTAGTTATTGCAGATGTTAACACACGATGTTATGGCAGCGAGAGATATGCAGGGTGTTTTAGAAAAGTCTGGCGAAATTTAGGTAGCGTGTTCTTGGAGTCACTCCGAGTGAAAAATTCCAAAGAACCATATACCTAAATTCCGCCATTTCAGAGTTATGAGCTTTCAAAGTAGCCCCAAAATCAACAAAATTGTAAAACTTGTACTGTGTTAATAACAATTGAAAGTACCTGTGTTAATGACCATTAAAACAACCTGTGTTAATGAAATGTAAACATGTTTCTTAGCGACAGAACACTTCTACACACAATCGCCCCCTTCTGTTTCCTAACTTTAAGTCTCTCATTTCTTTCGGTTGGCTTATGCAATTGAGCGTTTAATCGAAAACCAGATGAGCAAGCCATAATACAAGTTTCACAATTTTGTTGATTTTGGGGCTACTTTTGAAAGCTCATAACACTGAAAAGGCGTAATTGAGGTACATGGTTCTTTGGAATTTTTCACTGGGAGTGACTCCAAGAACACGCTACCTAAATTTGGCCAGACTTTTCAAAAACACCCTGTACATAGATGAATATTAAGTTATTTAACACATGAGATGGACGCAAACCCTTAAGCTAAGAAACTTACAGTATTTCTTCCCCCTCCCATCCAAAGGGTGGTAGAACCAAAGTACAGTGGGCTATGTGCGTGAGTGGAAAATGTTCTATGAAAGTTTTGCCACTGTATTTATTTACGCGTATTTATTTATTTAAGGGGTCATCCGTCAACGACTTTTATTCTGACCTGGATTGCAAAATGTCAAAGAACATTTATGACTGAAAAATTCCCCATAAACACAACCATTGTACTTCGGTCTTACCACTCTATTTGGAAATAATACATTACTTAAATTTGGAGCTAGTTCTCCTTCAATCTCAGCGCCTTGAGCTTGCGCAGCAGCCTGCGGGACAGGCTCCAACGATCCCCGTTGGCTTCCAGCAGCCCCTTTTATCGGAATTGTATAATATAATTGTAAATTTTAACCTTTAAGCAATAAATGAATTTTTATACCACGGACTCGTCTTCCGTTCCATTGTACAGATTGGCCGTACCGACATCCTCTAGCACGGCCGATACCACGGCCTCGGGGTGGTATGATATCCCCACGGTCTTGGGGTGGAATGATACCACGGCCGATACCGCGGCCTCGGGGCCTTCCAGGTGGAAGGATCGGCCCAGGGCCTTGGGGCTTTTCAGGTGGAGGTATCGGCCCAGGGCCTTAGGCCTTCCAGGTCGTCGACCTATCGCAGCCCCACGGCCTCGGGCGGGTCGCCCTATGGCCTTATTAGGACCTCGGCGGCCCCTAGCGCGCCCTCTTGCGCGAATAGCTTCATCCCCATAAAACACTTAAACGGTTACCGTTGTATTTTCGGTAAACAAAAATTGGCGATGCATATTGGAAACTAGATTTTGAAATAAAGACATTTATTATTATGGTACTAACCTATGTTTTACTCAAGGACTATTTTCACATTAACGGAAGCTTATTTTAATAGGAAAAAATATCAAAGGGACTAAAAAACAGGCTGAAGATAAGGGGTACATTGGAATAATCTTAAAACATTAATTTCTTGAATTAATCGAACTTAGTTTCTTGAAACCCTGGTTATCTTAATTACGGGCCTGTACCGTACTTTTAATAATATTTCCCCACCAGCGACCCGGCCCTCTTTTTACTTCCCTTAAGCCCTAGCTGCAGCCTTGAAACTTGAAAGAATCAAAGAAAGCAGCTCTCATTAACCAGGGCTTAAGTTCTATATTTTGAAAAAGACGTTATATAAAGATTTCAAAGTGAAAATATAAGCTGTTAGTTCTTTAATGCTACTAAAAAGTAATTGAGCGCAAAATAAAATCCTATCAATTCTTGGCAATTGGCAGGCTAGTGGTATCTTAATTCAAAATTGGCAGGCAAGTAATATTTTAATTTACAATTGGTAGGCGGATTTTAACTTAATTCACCATTGCTAGGCGGATGGTAACTTGATTCACCATTGGTAGACGGATGGTAACTTGATACACCATTGGTAAGCGGATGTAACTTGATTCACCATTGGTAGGCGGATGGTAACTTGATTCAATATTGGTAGGCGGATGGTAACTTGATTCACCATTGGTAAGCGGATGTAACTTGATTCACCATTGGTAGGCGGATGGTAACTTGATTCACCATTGGCAGGCGAGTGGTATCGCAATTCACCATTGTTAGGCGGATGGTAGCTTAGTTTACCATTGGTAGGCGTGTAGCAACTTAATTCACGACCGGTTGGCGCATAGTAACTTAATTCACCCTCGAGAATAGGATTTTTTCCTTTATGATTTATAAAATACCTTTAAAAATAAATACCGAGCTTGCTAGGACTTGAACCTAGAATCTCCAACTCCGTTGCGACAAAAACCCGTCTCCTGGTGAGCAAAATTTAACATTAGGAATATCATAAATTGGAGCTACCAGTCAACCGCTATGTTAAGGCTTATGAGTACGAACTTCCTAGAAATATTGTCGAGATGTTAAATGATGATATTAGAAAACATCCGTATTTAAAAAAACATATTCCTTTTTAAATTAGTTAATAAATATAAAGACGGGGCGCGTGTAGATAATCAGTTATAACCCGTGTTCCCTTTCCCACCATCACGAAGAAAGCCTACTCCATCAAAAACAAGTCCTACCACCGGCCAAGCCCAACCCAATACCACCATAAAAACCGGTCCATTAGGCTGAAATACTTCTCAGAGTTCAAACAATCTCGTAGCTTTATTTCGGGGAATATTAACCGCTAAATTCATACAACAAAACACAAACACGAGCAGCGCAAACAACGTGATTGGGACGACTAAAGAAAATTTCAATATGGTCAGGAGATGAAGATATTGTCAAGGAGAGGCAACAAAAAAGAGGTGAAAAACCAGTATAACACTTGCTTCGAAAATAGCTACATTGTATTCCTGGAAGAACTTTCAGAGTATAGGTACAATATTTTCTATCCTCACTTTGCCTACATAGAATAGGTAGATGTAGGGAAAATTCTTTAAGAGTTCCTTTCAAAGCGCTTATAAACCTTAAGTTTAAGGTTGCCTTATGTGACGTCGAATGCGTTCTATCAGCCGTTGTAAATGTTTGAAGTCCGCTAACTGGCTTCTCAAACTAATCATTTATTGTTCAGAAGTTCAGACAAGTGCTGCCTCTAATGTGCATCTAGTGAGTTCCGGTGGCATGGTGTTGATATTTTTATAAAGTTTAATGCGCTTTTATTAAAGTTCACCTATCATGAAAGTTGAATGAATTGCGGAAGCTTTCTGAGTATAGTTTATATTCACGGTCATGAAAGTAAGTTAAGGTTACAAATAGAACTTGTGTTAGTCGTGTCAAAAAAAGATACGCCAGTACGCTGCTAAGTAGGGGTCTCCGATCATTAATATGTCGTTAGTTAATGATTTCAGCCTACACATGTTGCTAAATATCTTGGCACCTCTAACCTTTAAAACTCTTATGTACTTCAGTTTATCTTCTTCTAATATTAAGCAACTAAAACTATAATTTCCTACACTTTTTAAGTAAAATCCTGTGTGCTATGGATGGCATTACTACCTGAGAGGTTAATGGTCAAAGTTGAGACTTCCTGTCGGGTGCCAACAATGCACCCTCTCCCGCAAAAAGGGTTGTAAAGTGTGTCTGGCGCCACGATGGCGAAAAAGAGCGACGCTATCTTGGTTTTAGTGGTGCCATTCGTGCCCCTTTTGTTACTTCCAGGTAGGGATTAAATCCTTAGCATACAGAAAAATTCACTGTCTCTAAAAACTCTTGAAATGTAAGGAGCTAAAAACTGCGCTCCTGCCCTTAGACCAGAAACCAAGGTCTAATAAAATAAAATCGCTACGGAAGCAAAATCAGTCTTCTTATTTAAATCTTAAAATTAAAAATAGATGTAAAGGATTTTTCAGTCGGTTCTCTGCACTAAAACAAAAACTAGCTCTCCCAAAACTACGGAAAAGATTACAAACAAAACAAAGTCTTTTCATGGTGATCGAAACCCGAGATAAACCATAGCAAACAATAAAATCCGAAAGGTATGCAAAAAAGCAAGTGCCTGATCCTCAACTGAATTAGTCAAAATCAGCACTAATCACAAAAACACTAAAACTGAATCGTGCATGAACAATGGCCGATCCGATGGATTCCACCGGCGTGACTACAAGACGTCAAGCTACAAGAGCTCCAGATTATCATCTCCAATTAGCAAAAGGATCTCAAAGAGGAGTGAGAAATGCGTGCTCCAGGAGATGCAAGGACATTAAAAAGTTGTTAAAACAAACTCTGCCACCAGACGTAGACGACTTAGAAAATGGGTTGGCCATCCTTGTACAAAAAGAAGAGGAGTTAATCAAAGCAGACACAAAAGTTGAATCGCTAATAGAAGACCCGGCAGAAATGGAAGCGGAGACGGAGGGAGCGAGCCAATGGAGGTAAGAACTCGTAGAACTCAAATTGAAACTAAATAGGTTCATCAACAAAGTACGGGGACCCTCATCTACATACAGCTTGTCAACTATCATCGCCCATCCTGGGGTGCCGACAGGTTCTAACGGCATAGATAATCTCGCCAACTACGCCGAAAATCAACAAAAGGCGGAGGCCCGGCTTCCAGCTATAACAATTGGAAAATACTACGGTGAACATCGCCTATGGAAACAATTTCGGAGCCGATTCAAAGCAACGGTGCATGACAACTCTAGGTTAACAAAGGTAGAAAAACTCATTTACCTAAACTCATTTTTAGAAGGAGAGGCCTATCAAACAATTGACGGTTTAGTAGACTCAGATGATTCTAATGATGAAGCTATAGAGCTATTAAGAAATAGATTTGATAATGATGAGTTAGCTGATAACTTCCACATCAGAAACTTACAGGAAATTCAGCCTGTCACAGATTCAAAAAATATTGTAGCCCTTAGAAAATTACTAAATACTTGTGAAACAAACTTGAGAATCTTAAAAGCCCTCAAGTTTAATACAAATGAAAAGGCGTCAGTTCTATGCCCTGCCCTGTTGAGAAGCCTCCCTAACGACATTAGGACAGAATTTTGTATCCATCACATGCCGAAAGAAGGAAAGTGGAACGCGGAGTTTTTAGTTAAATTCATTAAGACTCAAGTAGAGAGCAGGAAAATTTCAGTAATGTTGGGGGGAGGATCTGGTGCTATGGGAAGTAAAAGCGAAAGCGCAAGTTACGAAAAACACAAGTTTGATAAACACCAAAGCGAAAGATCAAGGCAAAAGTTTAGAGAAAATAAACACTCTACAGACATGTTAGCGGTGGGTGCAAGATATAGAGACAGCGGAAATATCTATTGTATTTTTTGCGACGACTCTGATCACAAAAGTATACATTGTAGAAAGTTCGATTTGGAAAATAAGAAGAATATTTTGAACAACAGCGAGAGGTGCAGTATCTGTTTACGTATGTGTCATGATGCAAAAAGTTGTAAATCGCCTTTCAAAAAGTGTAAGAAATGTCAGAAACGCCATAGCTTTGCGATTTGTGAATTAAACGAGGCTAACATAGATCCAAACTCAAACGTCCACGAAAACACAGTGGTAAAACAGGTGGCAACCCTAACTAATGTTGCTCAAATTAATGACGGGGGAAATGTAGTATCATTGCAAACTGCATTGGCCCTAACTAAAAATCCGTCCAACAAAAATGAAGGTTTAGCTAGAATCCTCCTTGATGGGGGGGAGTCAACAAAGTTTCATAAAAGAAAGATTGTCCAGAAAATTGGAGTTACCCGTGGTGGGTGAGTTTTAGAAATCAAAATCCCGTAGAGAAAAAGTGCCGTAGGGTCAAGGTTATTTTAGAAAATCAAAAATGCAACACCAAGAAATCAGAGGTGATATTAACCGACATCCCCTTTATGTAATTCGGTTACAACAATTAACAGCGAAGAGCTGATTAGAGCAAATGAAAAGCAAAGGTCTCCAGCTAGCAGATGATTCTACGGGATGGAAAAATGAAAGTTCAGAAATAGACATTTTGATATAGGGGATTTGTATTGGACAATTTGTACCACCAACCTAGAAAGATTAAGTCCCTCTTTGGTCGCTATGGACACCACGTTTGGATGGGCATTGCAGGGACCCACGAAATCAGGAAAAAACGAAGTGACTTCGGGGGTAGTAATGTTCGCTGGGATAAAAGAATTAAACGCGACAGTACAACATTTCTGGGAACTAGAAGGAATAGGCATAAACAGTAAGGAAGTCACAGAAAATTTGGATGACGCCACTGTAGAAACCTTTCTGAAAGATATAGAGTTCAAAAATGGAAGGTATGAGGTAAAATTTCCATGGAAGGTGGATAAAGAACGGCTCCATGACAACAAAAACGTTGCCCGAAAAAGATTAATGGGGCTGATAAGAAAATTTCAGAAAGATCCCGTGTACTATAGGGAATACAAAAACGTCATAAACGACCAATTAGAAAATAATATTGTAGAAATTGTCCCAGAAAAAGAGAAAGAGTTAAAGAAACCTGGAACCTACACACCCCATCCAGGGGTGGTAAGAGAAAACGTCTCTACCACCAAACTAAGAGTGGTACTAGATGGATCCTCCTATGCTACAAACTACCCTTCGTTAAACGATTTTCTAGCGCCCGGGCCAAACCTCAATCCCGATCTTCTTCTCTTACTACTGAGATTTCGAAAAAATGAAATTGCGATTGTCGCGGATATTAAGCAAGCATATTTGCAAGTCTCCTTAACCAAAAATGACAAAGACGCTGTAAGATTCTTGTGGGTGAAAGAGAAGAACGGGGTTATAGAGCCAAGCGAACACGTTACACTTAGAATGACTAGAGTACCCTTTAGGGTGACAAGCTCCCCCTTCCTTTTAGCGTGCACAATAAAGCACCACTTGCAAACTAATAGTCAGGTTAACCAGTTAGTAGCAGAAAAATTGAACAACGACTTGTACGTCGATGATCTCACAACTGGGGACGGTACCGTAAAAGGGGCTTTTGACCTCTCGCTGGGCGAGGCAAACACAATCAAAAGAGCAGGCATGGAGTTCCGTAAATAGAATACAAACTCTGAGAATTTAAGAAAGTTATGGGAGGATTACGCAAAACACAACGAAGCGGAAAAATTTGAAACCCAATCAAGTGATAGTGAGTCAAAAGTGCTCGGTAAGAAATGGGATCCAAAGTCTGACACTTTTTCTTACGACTTGAAAAACTTAATAAAAGCGGCAGGTGACCTAAAGCAAACAAAACGCCACGCCTTGAGCTTGGTTTCGCAAATTTTTGATCCTATCGGCCTTTTGGCTGCGTTCACTATACGCGCTAAGATGCTCTTGCAAAAAGTTTGGGAGTCCAACGTAGGGTGGGATGAAAATCTTCCCATTGAGCTAGAAAACGAGTTTAAGGCCTGGGTTCTAGAATTACTCTCTCTGCATGAGATAAAAATAAACCGCTATTACTTTTGTCAAGCAACTGGCAAAGTTAAAACTATAGAATTGCATTGCTTTTGTGACGCTTCTCCAAAGGCTTACGCCACCGCAATATATGTTAGGTTTATAACTGAGGAAAATAAAATAGAGTCTGCACTGGTCACAGCTAAATCTAGGGTAGCACATGTGAAATTCGGGAAATCGAAAAGCAAGAAATCCAAAGATGGGTCTCCTAGCATAAAAAACAAATACACCCTTAAAAGAAAACGTTGGATTAACTCTTCCCAGGCTGGAGCTAGCGACATGTCTTTTGGGGGCTAGGTTAACTAACTTCATAAAAAAACACCTTTGAGAAAACTGATAAGATCTACTACTGGACAGATACAACAATAGCACTGGGGTGGGTAAAATCAAACTCAGACAACTGGAAACAGTTCTTCTCAAATCGCGCCAAAGAAATTCAAAACTTAACTTGACCGCAAAGGGGCTAGGGCGCAGCGAAATATGCTGGCATGGACCAAATTGGTTAATAAAACCAGAAGAAAACTGGCCAAAACATTGAAATCCAACAATGAATTATGAAACACTGGAGCAAGAGCGTCGTAAACTAACCTTAGCTTTAAACAAAAACGAGAAACCTGAGCTACAACTTCACAAAATAATTGATATGATAGGCATACGTCCCTAAACAAAATTCTTAGAATAACAGCCTATGTCCTCAGATTTATGACTATAGCTCAAGGAAAACCTCGAGACAAAATAAAGGGAGCTATAACAGCTGAGGAGCTAGAAAAGTCAGAAATAATGTGGGTAAAATACATTCAGTGTTTTCCAGAGGATTTAAATGAACTAAACAATGGTGAACTCAGTTCCACCTCTAACAATTTCACCTTGCAACCAAAACTAAACGAACAGGGTGTGATCTATGTAGAGCTACGTTTAGGCGAGTCATCAATGATTTAGAAAGAAAAGCATCCGTTATTGCTAAGCAAAAACGAACGGTTAGCCAAACTAATAATGATCAGGTGTCATGAAACGAAAGGTCATGGGGGTATCAATGATACTATTACGCAAATGAGAGAACGCTACTGGCTCCTGCAACAGCATGATTAGAATGACGAGCAACAGATGGATCCGCGTTGTAGCTCTTGAATGCACTCGACGAGGGATTTGGTTGGGATTGTAAAAAGATCACCACCGCTACCGACTTGAGGGAGATAAGAAGAGACTGGCGACCTTTTAAAGAGAAAAATTATCAGTTTCGAAAAATCGTACATTGTTCTATAAATTAAGACTTGCCATGTGCCATCCAATCGTTCCGGAGATGAAGGCAAGAGCCATTCGGATTGGCCCCACGGTGGCTTCTATGGGTCCTCCAACAAACCACTGAACTACAAAGACCATTGCAAAGTGTAGGATTCCATCGTTTCTGGCCAAAAGCTACGTTCTTTATCAGCTTCGAGTCCAAGACTTCCGCAAAAATGTGTAAGGCAAAGAACCTGAAAGAGCAGAGTTTGCTTAGTTTTGCAATTAGGGGAATAGTAAGATTAAATGGGTTTTACCTCGCTGCGATGGTCTTTGTCTTCGTGAAAATGGTGTCCTCTAAGCGCATGGCAGTCTTCTTTCGTTGTCATCTTGTAATTGCCCAAGTATCCGATGCAACATGGTCTTAAAATTGTTACGCCCAATTTTTCGAGTGTTGGTTCCGTTATTTTCGAACACCTTTGGTGCCGCCACCAACCTTTGACTTTGAAGTAAAAAAAGAAAAGGTTAAAAGTTCATATTTTCTAGAATTGTTATCATAATGAGAAAAGTGAGCTCTTACCCTTTGTCAAACGGCTGCATTCTTGGGCGGTTGCCGTTACAGCCAAGCGTGGTGTCTTGTGCCTGCAACAGCCCAAAGGCAAGGGGGTCTTGGGAAGTGGCACTTGGCTGCAGTGCTCTTTCTCTTTGGCAAAACTGTGTCTTTTGAGAGCTTGACACTCTTCTTCGGTTGTTAATTGGCATGTGTCAGAATATCCATCGGAACATGGTCTCAAAACCTTCTTCCCCACTTTTTCGGGTGTGGATGGCAATTTGGAGCATTTTGTGTCGTAGAAATTAGGCTCACCTTTGAAAGAAAAACAAAATTAATAATTACGATAGAATTTATTCCATGGTGAAAGAAGGAATATTTTACCGCATCACTTCTGGAATTTGGGAGATGGAGTTTCCGGCTATTGCCACGCGTTGTAATCGATGATGCGGTGTATGAAAAGTAAGTTTGTCCAGGATGGCGCAGATTTTTAAATAGGTGAACCAGATCTAGGTAGAGACGACGATCTTTTAGGGACTATAACCATCTTGTTTTGAAAATTAAATTATATTTTCAATTAATCTTTAAATTAATAACGAAATAACTTAAATTAACACTATAAAGATAATACTAGCCCTTTAAACTTAAACCTTTCCCTTTAAAATAAACTGAAAAGAAAATCTTTCGTACAATAGAAAAGGAACTAGTCCATCAATGTTGACACAGAACTTTCTAAAACTACCTATACCCCTATATCCACATTGCAAAATAAAATACCTTGCAACGAAAGCATTTTCCAAGAACCCAGAGAAAAGGTCACGCTTATTTAGACCCCAAGCTACAAGACCTTGAGTCACTATCCTGGTACCTGGCCCGAGAAACTTCTTGAACACTTTTTTTAACCCTTAAACAGACAAATCCGTATTTGGTCCCAAAACAAAAAGTTTTGCCTATTCGCTGTTAACATGAATCCGCCCGGCTACGTCATAAATATGGTCCACTATTCGCCAAACCGAAGTCAATCAACAAACGTCATTGTCCCAGAGATCCTCGCGAAAACTAGAAGTTATATATATGAAGTCCCTCCTGTCCCACCCTCAGTCGATTCCTGAACTGTCTTAACGAGACCCTGTCGGCTCACCCTTAAGAAACCCTTAGAAGTTCGGAGTATTATTTTATATGAAGATTTTATTTTATTCATTTTGATAGCTTTATTTTTCATCAATTTGAATCCCTAATTTTTCGGAAAAGAAACTCGGAGACATTTTTTTAAACCCTAAGTTGAAGAAGAGAAGGAGCGCGAGTTCGCGAAATAAATCGAGAAAAAAAAAGAATAATAATTAACCCTTAAATCCCGAAAAAAAGGAAAAAATTCATAATTATCTCTTAACACGAGAAAGAATAAAAAAGAAGTGTTAACCCTTAAGAAGAATATGGAAGAGGAGCAACTTGTCATAAGAAATTAAAAAACTTGAAAATATTTTGATAAACTGACTTGAAACTATGGTTAAAGAACTGAGATTATGGTTGACAGATTGATTCATTTTTTTTAAATCTTAACTTTTTTATTTTTGAACATTATTATTTTAGTGCATAACTGCAGGATTTCAACCTAAAAAAACCCCTAAAATTTAAATTTGAAACTTAAAGGAGACATTATATAGAGGTTATAAATTGAAACCCCCCCTTTTGATTTATGTGTAATTTTTTTTTTATTTTGACCCCTATAAAAGTGTGTGAAAATTTATGAACAAGATTGAATATTATACTGAATATTAAAATTTCGATTAGAATCTATTTTGACTCTCACTTGACACAAACCAACAAACGCGGTCACTTTTGATTCAGAAATTTTATAAGCCCCTCGATTCCGCTAAAAAAAGGCCTTAACTCCCCACAACTGACTGCATTCTAACATCTAGTCTAGCGCTGACGAGGATGAATCATAAGTGAAACAAGGCTCCCAAGAGGACCATTACAATTTTTGCGCCACATCTCTTATATTTTAGCGAAATCGATACCTGGCATTTTCCAAAATATATTTAAAATTATTTTTCAAATTACTAATGGTGATATGAAAATTAACACATTTTTACTTGAATCGCCTTATCATACATAACTAAATATCCACGCCAAAAACGGACCTTTTCGCCTCAAAGTGGAAACACTGGCGACATCTCGTATATTTTAGCGAAATCAACACCTGGCATTTTCCAAAATATATTTAAAATTATATTTCAAATTACTATTTAAAATATTACTTTTTCATATTATTTAAAATAAATGATTTATATAATTTAAAATAATATTTTTTAAATGAATTAAACAGCTTAAAATAAATATAAATTTTTAACAAAAATTTCAACATAGGCTCGAACGCGCTAGTCTCGGTTTTAAAACAATCCACGAGGAAAAAATTGTCGAGCGCTTTACCACGAGGCTACGGCTAGCTCTGCTATCACCTTTCTGTTTGCGTACTCTATACATATTCTAAAGCCTGAGTTGACTGACAGCTGAGGGTGAAAATTAAGGTGGGGTTTTCGACGCCGTCCAATAAGCGGTGTGACGAAGACGAAACGAAGGAGGAGTTAAGACGAAACGAAGGAGGAGTTAAACTCTCGTATATGCTCCCCATAAATTTTTTCGCCATCTACCGATGAGCGCAAAAATTAAAAAGAGATAGGTGTTTGCCTTATACTTAAACCCCTCTAATGAGAATCGAACACCCCACCTTAACCCCTTATAATCTAAAGGAGCATAAAGAAAAGGCTTATAATACATACAACATAGCTTTACAGAGAGTAGGAGAGTGGTAGGGCAAGGCTACCGATTGGCTTAAGCTGTTCAGTTGGGGAGTTTCATCCCTTTTCCACCTACACTTTGAACGCCACATATACTGGTAAAGGGATGATTTATATTCGCAAGAGAGAGGTTAAGCCAATTAAGTTCTGGCGCACGTGATCATTAATTCCACAATGCTTTTATTCCTGTGATATTTAACATCACTATAATCTCAAGCTCACTTGATGTTTGTAATTTTAGTCTCAGTTTAATTCGATCCTCTGTTGTTTGACTAAGCTTTGCCTATGTTAATCAAGGCCTGTGCGCGGCGCCGATTTTTATTTTCCGTTTGGCAATTTAAGTTGCCGAGTTCTGTCACCTGAGAGCGCTATTAGCTGGACTTGAGGAATTTGAAATGTTCATTTTCTTGCGCTTGGAATTTTAAATGCTCATTTTCTTGCGCTTAGAATTTTAAATACCCATTTTCGCGCGCGTTTCGGTCCAGCTATCAATGCCATTTCGCGGTAAAATAGGGAGAAAATAAGAAGTCGCGTTGCTTAAAAGTTGCCCCTTCGAAACTACCGCGCACAGGCCTTGATTAACGTAGGCAACGGACTAAGCAATGACACTAGTTCTTCAGAGTTTTTCGGACGACTATCATAACTATAGAGCCGTGTTTGTCTTTTAAATGCGCTACTAGTAAGTTGAATTTACCAAATGAAAAAGCTAATATGGTAAGTTATTTATTATTTCGGGGATGTTCTTGCTCATTGTTTATCCATTTGTGACGAGGCTAGATCACTTTATTCATTTCTGTTATCAGATATTAGGCAAGCTCTAATCTAAACCTCATCAGGGTTAATATTCACGGCTAATCTAATCACAAACTCCGTCTAAACCAAAGCTATGAAATATGGAGCAGGGTAGCTTAAGGGTTGTCTTTTAAGTTAATCAGATGAATGATTTGCCTCGTA
This sequence comes from Phalangium opilio, assembly GCA_019434445.1. Classification (NCBI taxonomy): domain Eukaryota; kingdom Metazoa; phylum Arthropoda; class Arachnida; order Opiliones; family Phalangiidae; genus Phalangium; species Phalangium opilio. Next base: position 128,882 of record JAEQBA010002291.1, on the reverse strand, counting down.
TAAGTCTTAATTATAATTGTTATAATTATGAGTCCTTGAGCGCCTTAGGATAAAAGCCAACATTTCCATAAAAACGTGATCGACGAACCAGTTTTTCTAAGACATCCAAAAACAAAGCTATCAATTATTATTCTACAATAATATAGAAAAGGTTTTCCAAGATAGTACGTACGTAAGATGGAAGTACTATTGCAACTATTAAGTGTAATGAATACGACATCAGTTATTTGAAATTATAAAGTAAATTATAATAACGCATAGTTTAGAATTATCTAGAAAACTAAAACGCATTGAATAAAGTTTTTTAATGTGTAGTACCTTCGGAGTAAGTGTAATATTGGAAATAATTGGTAGAAAAAGTAAATATATTCGTAGTATAGTGTAATATTTGAAGTTTGAAAAATATTCCAAATATTGTGCAATTTCGAAGTATCCCGTAATATTTAGAATTATCCCGTAATATTTGGAAATATCGCGTAATATCTGGAAGTATATTCGTAGCATGAGGAATTATCGTGAAATATCTGGAAGTATATTCGTATTACCGTGTATTATTTGTAGTACCAAGAATTTCGTAATATATTCGTAGTACCGAGTAATATTTAGTATGGTGTACGTTGAAAACGCTAATGGCTACCCCCTCGGCTTTATCTTTCCAATGTTTGGGTGGTAACAAAGCGATACTTTGATGGTGCAAGATTCGGGAATAGATTGAATATTAACCCAAAATCCATTATGATACTTCCGAACAATAACCTCGAAGGTTCGGAATGACAGTGTAGGCAGCATGGATTTATAATAGAAGCTTACGCTTCATGGATATTTCACTGTAGCCTTCAGTAAGGCATTTTGATTTTAAACACATTTATGTCATAAAAATTCGCGCGGATGGAGCCTGGGGGGCTGATTTCTTAGAAAATGAGGCAAACTTTTTTCTCTCTGCGCGCGCTATTCAAAATTAAAACTCAAGCGCGTGAAAAACTTCCAGCCCCGCCTCTGAATTTGCCTCAAATTCTACGTCACAAACGCGCGTGCCAGGCTGGTGCTAGCTCGTGCCAGTTCAAACGAGAAATAAATGTTGTGCGCGTTTTAAGGCGAGTGGAATATCCAGGAAGCGTAAGCTTGTATTATAAATCCATGCAGGCAGATTTGGGCGTCCAGGTATTGCTCCCAAGGCCGCTGTATACTTTAGTATGGTAACAATCTTGTTTTTATCGAGGGATGTCATGGTAGACTTTAGTGTCGGTTGTGAATATTATTTTCTCGAGTTGGTCTTCTATATTAGTCGAAAAATTCGAATTTGTATTGTTTAATATCACAAACGAGCTTTGGACGTTAACTTATTAATATGTTTGTAATGATTATTAGAATTGATCAATTACGTCAGTGATGACCTAAAGGTCAACCGGTCTAGACATTCTCACGGTATTTAAAAATATATAATTAGATACCGAATCAATTTTAAGTGGTTTTGGGGTTAGGATTAGAAACTTTAAAGGATTTTGTTGTCATAGGTGTTTTATAACAATATCTTCTTTCATCATGTACGTCATAGTAACTAATTTTAAATTGATTTTCGGCATATTGAAATTAAAGTATAAGAATCAGATTAAGTTGTTGAGGCACTATGTAATAAAACCCCTACTTCCATTCCGACAATAGGTTTACGTATTAATTCCTATCTAGAAAGTCAATGTTGTGATATATGAAAAACATATTTGGTTTAAATCAAAATACTTTTATTCGCAAAATAAATATTACACATTCCATGGTTTCATTTGGTGCGCTTTGAATAATGCGCAATTTTTATTATCAGAGTGATATTTACACTCAATTGAACAGAGATTAGACAGTCTTCGACGTTAATTATTGTTTTTCCAAATAGTTCAGAAAGATATACTTGTTTTTCTAGCCCCTTAGTGTAATGGATTGTTGCTTAATTCGATATGGTCGCGACGATTCCAGATAATTCGTCCAATTCGTATTCACCCTCGTCCCATAGCAACTCGCAAATATGTCTGGAGATGCAGGAGTTTATAGCCTTGTCTTTCACGTTTAACTCGTTGTAGGGGAAAGGTGACCTAAATGTGTAAACACCACTTTCACGCGTTTTACTAACGAGAAACGCCAATTCTTTAAGGACGTATTCGTTGTTGGCTCTCATAAAGTTTGCTTCAACTATGCAGCAGTTTCCCTCCAATCTTAATTTTATAACACACATTTGTAACGACTGCCTCGGAAAAACTTTAATACGATAATCGCTTACATTTTTGGTTCTTTTCCAAGATGTGTTCAAAACCAGATACGAATTAGAAAAGAAATTAAATAAGTAACGTCACCCATTATATAATAATTCGTTTTTAAAAAATATAGCTTATAGATATACTGTATATCTTCCTTGAAAACTGTACCTTAATAATACTAAAATCCATAGTACATGTATATCCATGTTAAAGGGAGTATATACCTATCGTAATATTCCATAGGGTATATCCCTCATCCATGCCTCATGTTTCTTCTATCCCCCTATACGTATACCCAACTTTCCCGATCTCTTATTTGATGAAAGACCGTCAAAAATTTGCTTAATTTTGCATCACGCCAAAAAAATCTTTATTATCTTTCCTATACTCCGATTTACCTTCCTTAATTAATAAAACACACCGCCGCAGACAAATGTCTCGTACGGGTGAACCGCACGCATAAACAATTTATGAAATTCCAAACCTCGAGTTCTCTCATCGTAACGAAACTAGAGCTATCTCTCTCTATCTCTCTCTCTATCTCTATCTCTCTCTCTCTCTCTCTCTCTCTCTCTCTCTCTCTCTCTCTCTCTCTCTCTCTCTCTCTCTCTCTCTCTCTTTTTTTTTTAACCATAAAATTTACGACCTCTCCTTGCCGTCCAGAGCCAATTCAGATAAATCGTGACCAAATTATACACTCCATGTTATTACTAACCCGTCTCGCTCTTTTCTCATTTTTCCGTGAAACTTACGTACTCTCCGCGCCGTCCAAGGTGCACAAAACAACCGCTTCGGAAACATTCGAGACCGTCGAATTTTCATACCCAATGTTAATTTTCCCATAGGGTATCATCCACTTTCGGGATATATTTTGAAATTTCCCTATAACGGATATACACTTGAGAATATTATATAGTCTTTCCCAAAACATTTGCAAGGAGTTAAAGGGGGGGGGGTCATATTATTCCAATTTCTACATTAGGGGATTGCCTTTTATGAAGGAAAGCTCAAAAGAATGATACAAAGGAGAATACTTCTGATACAATAAATATGATAATTTCTCATCGTAAGCTTAGAATAACTTTTGAAGTATTATTACCTTGCTTGAAGAGTAGCTTCTTAGGCTAAGATAACCCAAAACTGGAAATAATTTGAAACAATAAGAATAGTTACAGTTAAGCAAGTATACTGACTTTATTGTTAGAATAGTCTGAATACGTTGTTCATAACGACCTCAGTAGTTACGTGTATTTTGCCAAAAATTGAGGTTAATTTACAAAGCATAAGCAATGTGATGTTACCCCCATTCTATGGAATTAGTCATCTTTACCTTGTGGGGGAATTTATTTTTCGAATCCTCTTTTAGTCATGAGGCTATTCACATATACCGAGGAATATAGAATCGCTTAAGACTTGGTGATTTGTGAATTGCTCATTCCTTATAAATTATTAAGTTGCGAACAATGTAACTACTATTATGGCCCAGCCATTGGTCATCTTGTTCCTTAAATTTTTGAGCCAAACTACCAAATACATGTAGACAAAGCGTTATCCACTTCGGGGATATTTTTTTGAAATTTCTCCCCTTGGCTATATTGCAGGGTCTGTTTTCATTAAATTTTTGAACAAGTCCACGAAATACAAGAGGCATTATGCACTAAAAGATATGTTTTGAAATTCTTTAGCGGTTATCCCCTTGGCTTTGTATCCAATGTTCATTTATCATTCTAAATTTTTGGAAAAGTCTACGACCCCACTAACACTTTTTCCAAATTAAACATAATGGATACCAAAGACTATGATCGAGAGCTTTCGGACTCTGAGCCCGAAACTAGATCGCCTTCCAGTTCATGGTCTCCAAGAGCAGAAGCAGCCTCCTCGTCCAGCTCTCCTAATACTCTTGACGATTCTGAGGATGATGACGCTACAGTGGGCATTAATAGAACTAAATCTCTACCTAAAAAGGTCGTATAGAAATTTGCGCAAATGTTCAAGGAGAGCAGTGTTGGAATCCAAAACATTCAGGAGCCATTACGAGTATCGCGGGCACGTTGTGAGTGGACCGGAGCTGTAACGAAGAACATCGTCGTTCTATGAAAGTGGGAAGGATGCGAGATGTGGACCAGAGTTAACCAGAGCACAGCTGGAAATTTCGGGCGTCATATTAAGGTTTGTAATTACCAAACTAAGGTTTTACGAAAATACGATTAATTAAATCCCATTTCCGTATGCCAAAAGAAAACGCATGGAGGAATACTCAAAGCAAAGTGTCCGAAAAGGTCAGCCATCGTCTTCGAAACTACTAGCTGGGATGAAATTATTGAACAAAAAGAAGCGTCGCGAAATAGTTAGTTTTCCATCCTTCTATAACCGTTATTAATAAAGAACTTTCATTTTCTTCTCACTACCATTAAATAATTTTGTAATTCTAGTCTAACGAGGATGAAAAACACCTGGAAGTGATTCGCTGGAAATTGGTAATCAGGCGGTATTGTACATTCATAAAACCAGCTAAAAGTGTTTGGCGACACTCTGAAACGTGTTAGATGACACTCTTAAAAGCGTTAGGCGACACTCTTGCAGTGGCGTCGCTAGGCCTTTTATGGAGGCTATAGCTCCCCCAAATTTCAAAGTTAGCCCCCTCAAAATAATCCCTAAACTAAACCAAAAAATTGCTAGTAGCCTCCTAAACTTTGTATATCTTTAATATACGAATAATAAGATTTAGCCCCCCCCCAAATTTCAAACCCTACCAACGCTATTGCACTCTTGAGAGTGTTATGCGATACTCTTAAAAGAATTGTGTGATATACTAAAAATCGAGACTAGGTTAGGTATTGGCCTCACAGTAGGGCGGCTTAAGAGGCCATTATGTGGGCCACATGCTTTTGTGACATGTCTTATGTTTATTTTGAGAAAAATTGGGAGTACTAAACGGATTTTGTTTTTAAATATTGTAGAGTAGGTTTCTGGTGCTCGAAAAACTCTTCGTGAAAAGAGATTATTACATTTAACGAGTACGTCTTTATCTACTACTGGAATATTATGGCCTCCAAAACCAAATTAATATCCGATGAATTTGTACTAATTTAAAACTTTTTGCCTTTTCAGAAGTTATTGTCAGTGAAATAACCAACTTATCACGCAGTTTCACGCTGGATTTTAAGTCGATCAAGTGGCCAACTTTGTGTATTTTCGCATTGACGCGAGAACTACCCTTGCCTTAAGGGGTATAGCTCTGCATGTTAGACTTGTCCTTTTAAGTATAGGTGGAACCTTACTTTGAATATAGCGCTATTTGCTAATAAATCAAACACTCTTAAAGGTGTCATACGACACTCTTAAAGGTGTCATACGTTACTCTGAAAGGTGTCATGTGACTCTAGGAAAGGTGTCATGTCAAATGAAATTGATCAGAAAATATTACATTAAAAATATTACATTAATGATCGACAAAGAAATTAGCAGAAAAATAACCATTAAGTACCAGAATGCAAGAGGACTAAGGACAAATTAGATCTCTTGCATTCGGGGTTTATACTGCAAACTGAATTTGGCGGGTTCAATCTCCGTTATTAATATTACATTTTCATTTCCCCTTTAATAACTCCATGCTTCTTTCACTTAAAAGCCGAGAAAAAACGCAGACAGAAACTCGTAAAGAAAAGCATTCCATCCAATACACATATTGTAATATTTGAAACATAATTATCAGTAATATTTTGTAATTAGTTTAAATAATTGACATTAGTTACGTTTTAAAGCATGAGCTTTGAAAATAATGAAACACGTTCTTCTCCAGGAGTAAGATACATACTTCTTGTCGCAGTGCTAAAGAAATGGAAGAGGAATTGACTGAATATCAGTGTTGGACTGACATTTTGAGCCTTTGTACGTTATTATCGCGACAGTTTAAGGAGAAAAGGCAAAAAGACCTGCGAAAAGCGTCCAATGAAGGCCAGACGAGATTCTCCTGCCCACAAGGCACCCCTCTTTCGGCCCCCAAAAGTGTCGGGGCTTTAGTCGCTCGCATTGCGTTAAACGTCAGTATTTACGAATTCAAGGGACGCGCCTTGCATTTGAATTTCGTTCCCTCGAAACTACCCCCCCCCCGGAGAATTTTTCTTTATCGCCGTCTCGCTTCAGCCCCGAAAACAGCTTTAGTGAGAAATGTTATTTACTAAAAATGTATGCATGCGGTCAGAGTGTTGTTTTTGCATTTTAATGCTTCTAATCGTGGTGTGCGTCGAGGTTTACGAATCCAACGTGTGTTGTGATTCTAATGAAAGTCAAGTGTGGATACTATATGATCTATGCTTTAAAATGAATTTGACGGCGACATGCAGTCAAGCAAAACGGTATTAGGCCTTGCCAAAAGTTGACTGAGCTATAGTGAGCCTTCGTCTGATTATCACATGTCAATGATATAAGAAATTGACCCTCGTATATCCTGTGATGAGGAGATGGTTATAAAGTTACTAACTCTCAATTTTGGAGGTAGATACTGTCTAGTGACACTTAAAGTAACGATTTAATCTTATAAACAGACTACCATCATAATCCCATATCGTAAATTAGCCGATGTTGATATCAAAGCTTAAGCCAATGAATCTTCAATATCAACATCAAAAATTATCTACTGAAAGAGATATCTACTTATATTCCAATCAAATTTTTTCGCAACATTTCAAATTAACGAATAGAAATGTGCAAATGAAGTTCAAACCGATTAGTTGTGAAAATTGCTATATTGGTCACCGTTACCGATCACAGATAGATTTGCGTCATTCAATAGTGTTTATTATGCTTGTGAAATGGTAAGCGAAATCTGTGATTAAAGTTTAAATAGACACGAGCAAAAAGGGCTTTATTCATATCAACTCGATTACCGAATATCTAAATTTGAACAAAATTAACAAAATATTCTCTTCATGATTAAAAATCTTGTTTCAAGCAGAAAGCCATCTAATCCTATAATTCACCTTATTTTGAAAAAAAAATAGGTTGATACCTCTTTCAGTAGATGATTGATTGATATTTCAGTTGGTTAATTCATATTGGTTAATTTGCAATATTGACCAATCGTAAATCACAAATTTTTAGAACTAAATTACAAAAAACCGGTTCAAAACTTTATTAGTTTTGAAACGATTAAATTCTAATATTAAACATATGTACTAGTTAATTCCTTGTAGGTAATTAATTTATTGCCTTAGTGAAATTAACGCTGAATTTTATATACACAAAATAAATAATAAATTAACTTCTAAAATTAAAATGTAAAATGTGTGCATTTTTTCCCAATAAATAAAAGATATCCACCTATTTTCATTCAAATTATTTTCCCAATTAATTCTGAGAGAGCGGTAGCTCTCTTAGATATGACTTCATACTGCTCTTAATGTATGAGGGTTTTTTGTTTGGATGTAGATTTTTTGTATTGCATTAACTATTTTGAAAAATTTCCACAGAACAACAATTCTGGCCTACAATATGCGGTTAAAATTTCAAAGAGATCCATTAATTAGTTAATTTTTTAAAAAATAAAGTTGCTAAAGGTGGCTTTCATTTCCATAAAATTTTTCACACCTTTTTATGAAAAACAGGAATTTTTCCCATAGAAATAACATGGGAAATTTAAAGAAAAAACATTCCGGTTAATCCGATTTTAGAAAAACTATACGTTTGTTAGACTTGAAAACGGTTTTAAATGGAAGGTACAACACCTAACATTCCGCTAAGCAATTTTCATTGACTATAATTAAGTCTAAGTATGTTTAAATTTAAATTTTCAAAACCATTTCAATCTGCGATATTTAAGCAGTGTAAAGAGTCAGTTTATGATGTTAGCACTTTTAAAGCTATTTGGTTCATATTTCTTGGTGGTTCAAAAACAAGGGGACCTAGCTTTGTGTGAGCTAACAAGTAAAGTTGGAAAAGGTCCCCCACACAAATAAATGATGTAACCAACTGCCTTTGGTACTTGTGGGTACTTGTAGGTACTTGTGGGTGCTTGTAGGTACTTGTGGGTGCTTGTAGGTACTTATGGGTGCTTGTAGGTACTTGTAGGTACTTGTGGGTGCTTGTGGGTACTTGTAGGTACTTGTGGGTGCTTGTAGGTACTTGTGGGTGCTTGTAGGTACTTGTGGGTACTTGTAGGTACTTGTGGGTGCTTGTAGGTACTTGTGGGTGCTTGTAGGTACTTATGGATGCTTGTAGGTACTTATGGGTGCTTGAGGGTACTTGTGGGTGCTTGTAGGTACTTATGGATGCTTCTTGTGAGTGCTTGTAGGTACTAGTGGGTGCATGTAGGTACATGTGGGTGCATGTAGGTACTTGTGGGTGCTTGTAGGTACTTGTGGGTGCTTGTAGGTGTTTGTGGGTGCTTGTAGGTGTTTGTGGGTGCTTGTGGGTACTTGTGGGTACTTGTGGGTACTTGTGGGTGCTTGTAGGTACTTGTGGGTGCTTGTAGGTACTTGTGGGTACTTGTAAGTGCTTGTGGGTACTTGTGGGTGGTTGTGGGTACTTGTGGGTGCTTGTAGGTACTTGTGGGTGGTTGTGGGTACTTGTGGGTGCTTGTAGGTACTTGTGGGTGCTTGTAGGTACTTGTAGGTACTTGTGGGTGCTTGTAGGTACTTGTGGGTGCTTGTAGGTACTTGTGGGTGCTTGTAGGTACTTGTGGGTGCTTGTAGGTACTTGTGGGTGCTTGTAGGTACTTGTGGGTGCTTGTAGGTACTTGTGGGTACTTGTGAGTACTTGTGGGTGCTTGTGGGTACTTGTGGGTGCTTGTAGGTACTTGTGGGTACTTGTGGGTGCTTGTGGGTACTTGTGGGTGCTTGTAGGTACTTGTGGGTGCTTGTGGGTGCTTGTAGGTACTTGTGGGTGCTTATAGGTACTTGTGGGTGCTTGTAGGTACTTGAGTGTACTTGTGGGTGCTTGTAGGTACTTGCTCCGGGTGCTTGTAGGTACTTGCTCCGGGTGCTTGTAGGTACTTGCTCCGGGTGCTTGTAGGTACTTGCTCCGGGTGCTTGTAGGTACTTGCTCCGGGTGCTTGTAGGTACTTGCCCCGAGTGCTTGTAGGTACTTTTCCTCCTCCATAGGATTAACATTACACTAAATTTTGGAAGCTCGTAACTCTGGTTATATTAGAGATACGGGGATATCCTTTGATTATGTAATAGTCCTATTTGCCCCTAAGGATATTTTTTTGTATTGCATTAACTATTTGGAAAAAATTCCACAGAACTACAATTCTGGCCCACAATATGTGGTTAAAATTTCAAAGAGATTTTATAAAAAATAAAGTTGCTAAGGGTGGTTTTCATTTCCATAAAATTTTTCACACCTTTTTATGAAAAAAAGGAATTTTTTCCCATAGAAATAACATGGGAAATTTTAAGAAAAAAACATTCCGGGTTATCCGATTTTAGAAAAACTATACGTTTGTTAGACTTGAAAACGGTTTCAAATGGAAGGTACAACACCTAACATTCCGCTAAGCAATTTTCATTGACTATAATTTAGTCTAAGTATGTTTAAATTTAAATTTTCAAAACCATTCCAATCTGCGATACTTAAGCAGTGTAAAGAGTCAGTTTATGATGTTAGCACTTTTAAAGCTATTTGGTTCATATTTCTTGGTGGTTGAAAAACAAGGGGACCTAGCTTTGTGTGAGCTAACAAGTTAAGTTGGAAAAGGTCCCCCACACAAATAAATGATGTAACCAACTGCCTTTGGTACTTGTGGGTACTTGTAGGTACTTGTGGGTGCTTGTAGGTACTTGTGGGTGCTTGTAGGTACTTGTGGGTGCTGGTAGGTACTTGTGGGTGCTGGTAGGTACTAGTGGGTGCTTCTAGGTACTAGTGGGTGCTTCTAGGTACTAGTGGGTGCTTCTAGGTACTTGTGGGTGCTTGTAGGTACTTGTGGGTGCTTGTAGGTACTTGTGGGTGCTTGTAGGTGTTTGTGGGTGCTTGTAGGTACTTGTGGGTGCTTGTGGGTGCTTGTGGGTGCTTGTGGGTGCTTGTGGGTGCTTGTGGGTACTTGTGGGTGCTTGTGGGTGCTTGTAGGTACTTGTGGGTACTTGTGGGTACTTGTGGGTACTTATGGGTGCTTGTAGGTACTTGTGGGTACTTGTGGGTGCTTGTAGGTGCTTGTGGGTGCTTGTAGGTGCTTGTAGGTAATTGTGGGTACTTGTGGTTGCTTGTGGTTACTTGTGGGTGCTTGTAGGTACTTGTGGGTGCTTGTAGATGCTTGTAGGTACTTGTGGGTGCTTGGGGTTGCTTCTAGGTACTTGTTCCGGGTGCTTGTAGGTACTTGTTCCGGGTGCTTGTAGGTACTTGCTCCGGGTGCTTGTAGGTACTTGCTCCGGGTGCTTGTAGGTACTTGCCCCGGGTGCTTGTAGGTACTTGCTCCGGGTGCTTGTAGGTACTTGCCCCGGGTGCTTGTAGGTACTTGCTCCGGGTGCTTGTAGGTACTTGCCCCGAGTGCTTGTAGGTACTTTGCCTCCTCCATAGGATTAACATTACACTAAATTTTGGAAGCTCGTAACTCTGGTTATATTAGAGATACGGGGATATCCTTTGATTATGTAATAGTCCTATTTGCCCCTTAGAATACTCCATATACGTGAAAAACCTGGAAAACTCAGGTAAGCATATGGGGAAAAGCCTTTAAATCTCAGGGAAATTTCTTATCGAAAAGTTGTATGAACCTTGTTATGGAACATATCTTATAAACTTATGGTTTTAGTTATATAAAGTTTTACCAAGAAGCGATATTTAGTTTACTAGGGAGAAGGTATAAGATGCCTAAGTATTCGCGCGCCATAGTCCTAGTCCCACTTTCATAATACAAGGGGGGACGTAAAAGGAGGCCGGGCTATTTCGCCTCTCCTCAGTCGGAAAATACGTAGTTTTCGTCATTCGCGTCGCGTTTACGTGAGTTTTAGGCCAGCGACTTTCCTGACTTGGAAGAGGTAAACTGGTCCGTGATTATTGACCATAGCACGTCGTCTGCTAAACCAAAGAAGTGGATAATTAAAATATTAGAATTTTAATGTGTGAAGTCTGGTTTTCCTTGAACTTTCTTAGTAGTCTCGTGGACCACTGACCCCCCCTCCGATTTAATTTTTGAACTGGACCAGGCAATTTTTAAACTGGTCATTTGCCCTGTGTCACCGCCCTATTTCCCACGCTGGCGCGAGTTGCTTTGCGTTGTCGAGTGCGTGATGGAGTTGGCTATGCCTGGAGTCCCAACCTTGAAGGAGAGAAGAATGGAGTGGAAACCCCCATACCTATAGCGTTGCCTGTGTACCCCCACCTACGGCACCATAGTCCTCCCAGCATCCTCAGCGGTTAGGTAGGGTCGTACTGGACGAAATTGTAAAAGGGCGCTCCCTCAAAATAGAAGCTAGTTCTCATACAAATAAAATGGCGCTACGCGGCAGCACTTAGCAATCGCCTACCGAAGGGTAGGGGCGTGCGCGAGGTACATTGGGAGAGATACGGTGCCGCAGGTCGCCCATCATCACTTTCAATCCATCTCAACTCGCTTATCCCTGTCCCAACCCCCGCGACTAGGGGTTATTATGAACTCCTGCTAGTACCATTAAATGCAATGCTTAAACTTACTATTATAATCACCATACTTATAAAATACACTAATGGAAAATATCACCTCACCACATTCCTCTCCCATTCACTCTCCCTTCAAATGACGAACGAAAAATTTTATACAGCGAAAGGCATTAATGTGAGACACAACGCCGCCTACAATGACGCCAACAGGGCAGGCCAAACTAATACCCACGTCGTAGATGTACATCATACGATGTGGCTAAAAAGTGCCTTTGAAATCAAACTGAAAGGAAAGTTGTCAAAATTAGTTGGGTGAGTAACAGATATTGGTTTGAAGTGACAGATATTTAAATTATCCGTTTTAAAGGCATTATTATAAACCATCAATTATTTCAAAAAATTATTTTCAATTATTTAAAAAATGACTTCCAATTATTAAAAAAAATGACTTCCAATTATTTAAAAAAAAATTACTTCCGATCAGGCCTATTTGAAAAAATACTTCCAGTTATATGCAAAAAATAACGTCCAATTAGATAAAAAAATAACGTCCAATTATTTGAAAAATTAACTTCCAATTATTTGAAAAATTAACTTCCAATTATTTGAAAAATTAACTTCCAATTATTTAAAAAATTAACTTCCAATTATTTAAAGAAAAATTAACTTCCAATTATATGAAAAAAATGGCCTCCAGTAATCTTTAAAAAATTACTTCCACTTTTTCTAGCCACATTGTATATACGATGGGCTATTAGTTTGACCTTGTGTTTAGAAGAATAATAATAAGAAGATGATGGTGGTGGTGGTGTTACGTTCGTTATTTTTAAATATTACTTCGCAGGACCACTTTCTATAAGTGGTATTGAAAATAAAATTTTTATCAACGATTTTTAAATTCCACCACCACCCGTCATCAAACCTGGGACCTTCGGACAGCCACCTTGATACTATACTGCCTCGTCTTCAATTTTTGGTGTTAGAAATTTGCAGAGATGTTTGGAGCGGGTCAAGCTGCAATGAGTGAGCTGCAATGAGTGAGCTCCAAGAGAGGATATAGAAGTGGTACAAGTGGGCGAGAATTCCATAAACGCGCGCTTTGGAGATTTTGCCCCTACATCTATTGGTTTCTTTTCAGCTCCAAGGTATCGATGAGCCTAGTTTTACTTGAAAACGAGCTTGGAGGGTTTTAACTCGAATCCGTAAAGGGATAATGTAATGACTCCACAATATATATATATATTTTTTTCATTATTGGAGTTTTTGAAATAATGTTAATCCTAAACGGAACTTTGGAATCGTTATTCGTTCCTAGTTTAAAAATTTAAAACGTCAAAACATTAGTATCATCATGGATAGATGTAATTAGGGATGGAGAACGGTTAGTATTTACTTTAGTCCGACTCATAGCCCAGTAACAAAACTTTTAAATAATCTTATTGGCTCACTTAAACTACGTTAGAGAGTATGCAGCCAGTATGGGCTACAAAGATGGCGGCCACTGTTAAGGCGGGGGAGCCCAGTTTTTACGTTTTCTCTCTTTTTTTTGTAAGCTTAAAGGTAGGAATAAACTTATAAAGACCATAATATAAAGTAAAAGATTATTTTCTTTAAACGTTATAATATTAAAGATAAGTTTTCGATTTGTAGGCTTATAAATGAAGACCATAATATAAAATGCAAAGTTATTTATTTTCTTTAAAAGTATAGGTTTTAATATTAAAGATACATTTTCAATTTTCATATTAAAATGTATTTGATTAATTCTAAAATAATTTCGTCTATCTTCGTAAGGAAGAAGATAAATTTTAATATTATTTTTAAATCTTACGCAAGGCATCAAGTCGTTCTTTGATATACAAAGCGTTAAGTTGTTTTCTAGCGTAGAGTTCTAGGACTAGTCTTTCGAGATCTTTAGTTTTAACTTTAAAGGTATGATAAAGTTCTTCAGTGTTTTCCATGGGTTTTTCGGGTGTTTTTTCCTCGGTCTTGATTTCGTTATTTATATTTTTGGTGTATGTTTCTGTTTCATCAAAACTGAAGGGTATATTTTTTGTTTGCCCACCTCTAATAAAGTTGCATTTGGGGAAATGTTTTAAATGTTCTTCGTAAGGATTATCATCGGGTTTCCATGCTAATAATATTCCATCGCATTCGAAGCACTGTACTAGATCGTCGGTATGTAAGGAATAAAATCCCGCTCTGCTTAAAGTTTTTATATAGTTTCCGTCTTGAGGCCAGGAGTAAAAAGTACGATATCTCTTCAGCTCCGAGTTCATGATGAGGAATGAAAATGATTATGGGAATATCCGACTTATACATCTGCCAAACATTCCCCCCCCTTTTTTTTTACTTCCCCTCTCACATTCCGAGCATTACCCCCCCCCACATTCCTTAATATATGAAATAAAAGAACACAGTATTAAAAAAAAGGTGACACATTTATTTTTTAAAGATACAAATGAAATTGCAAAGAGTATTTTTTAACAAAAGGATTAAGTTATTCTTTACGGGCGCGTTTCAACATGTTTGTAACAATGATGTCATTTTTCAAACCATCTCGTCCAAACTGCTTCATGAATGATTTGTGGCTCTTTCTTTTTGTTCTTTGTATTATATAAGCAATACAGTATAGTCCGCATGTCGAACCTGACAAGTTTTGTAGTCTTCTTTTGTTAAACGACCATTTTCTAGAATTTCTTTTAACAAGTTCTTTAATCGAGGGGAGAAAGTTCCCTAAAGCCAATGAGTCAAAATAATAACCACGTCTCTTGCCATCAAAGTTGACGCTGACCCAGTGAGATCCGTCATTATAGTGATTGTCTAAATTTATTATAATGGACGAAGGAAACTTGTCAATTTCTTTGGGTAATAAATCACTTGGATAAACCCCCATGAAATGCGGCGTGAATCTTAGAAATCGTGTTATCTGTTCGGCATTCATTATATCTCTTAACAAACGATTGACACGTTTCTATTTTTATCTATTTGTAACAAAGCCTGGAATTCGGATAGTACGATGCAGCTTAGTGTAGTGGGCGTGGGTTTTTCAAAACCCAATTCTAATCTTAACTGTCCCTGCTTCGTAGGACTCCAATGATCGGAATGACTCGCGCTACCGTCAGGTGTCAGGTCTAAACAGTATATGGCGTAGCCCGAGGCAAAGTCATCCATAGAGATATTGTTCCCCTTGTCGTTGTAGTGACTGTTTGACCCCGAAAATAAAGTGTAGTAGCTTCGGACAAATTGCTTTTTACTGTAGTGGGGTTTTAAGGCTTTCGAGGGGTATTGTTCAGAATTGATGAATGCTGCTAGATGATTGACATTCCAATGTCCAAAGTCAAAGGGGTTACTATCCAACGTTCCATTGTAAGAGGTGTGTTTTACAATAGCGATTGTAACCCGTGAAGGCTGGGTACCTAGATAGATGTTTCCGATTGATGTGTTTAAGATATTTGGCGCAATTGTGAATATTTTAGTTTCCGTTCTAGTGTAACTATATTGGGCGGCTTTAATGCTTAAAGCTTGTTCGTGAGCAAATAGAATTTTAGGAGCTAATTGAAGCTTTAAGACGTATAATACGGCTTCAACGATTACGGGTTTATAACCATTGCCTGACGCGTTAAGTTTACCCATAAGACAAAAACTAGCTTTGCTTCTATGTAATTTTAATTTCATAGAAACGCCGTTTATCAGGTATCGGGGGATATTGAACATATCTACGTAAAGGCTGGAATACATTTCAATTTCCTCGGATAATGCTGCGAGTTTCTGGCGTTTAACAAAACCCATATTTTCTGTAAGCGAATCGATGCTTCCGCCTGTATCCTTGTAAAACAAGGAGGCACCCAAATGGGATTCTTTAGCTGCCGGACCGTATGACGTCAGGGCCGAAAGCAAAGCCGTGTACGCGTATTTACTAGCAGCTGGTTTTGTTGCGCAATCTCCCAACTCCAAATCGACACGCTCAAATTGACTATGCTGAAAATTATTTACGGGTCCAACTGCGTCAGTAGCTGTTAAAGCAGTTCCATCTTCATTTACAATCTTAGTTCTGGTGTACAGCATTGTTAAGGCTGTATCCACGTATTCGCTACCGCTAGACGTTACTTCAAATTCAATAGGTTGGTCGCCTTTCAAAGATGTCAAAGGTTGATAAGGAACCCATTTGGAATTTTCGATGGCTGTTTGAAGGGGAGGGGGAGCGAAAATATCGAAACCCGTGCTGCAAGCTTCAGTCATTTTTAGGGAGAGAAAATATCACGAACCGTTTTGAATGAAAGTTTACGTTTATCTGATTTAAATTTGTTTGTGTTGTTTTGTTTTATAGATTTCTTTCTCTTTGTGTTTTTTTTTTTTAGCTAGTCTTTCTTTTGTTTGCAACCCCTCTACCGTATTGTTGTTGCACATCATCCAAAGTTTCGGTGAACCTTCTTTTAGCCGAAGTTTTCAGATCCTTTCCAGAGGCGACGTCGCTTATGATATTTGAAGATGTGCCCAGAAACTGTTTACCAAGGAACTTTGCCCCTTTAATTAAGAAAGGTGATACGTATCTTCCGAAAGATTTCAAGAACGAGCCAATGCCTTCCCCGTTTTGGCCATGACCTTGTTGTCCTTGTTTCCCGACGTAAAAAGTCAGACCTGATCCTGACTGCGCTTGTTGGGTATAATAATCCGTGTAAACACATCTTTTGTTATCTAACGCGTTGGACTTGCGCATCTTAAATGAACTTTACAGTGCAACAGTCCAAACTGAAATAAAGCCGGTTCACCCATGTGGTCCTTTATATGGATGCCAACCTCGCTAATATAATGTTTTGACAGAGGGACGTAATGGGGTGAGACAAACGTAAGACACACGGTATCCCCGTGTTTCTTGTCTTCGATGGGTATAATACGTAAGAGGGGGGCGTGGGTGTTACCGACAATTTGTCCTTCAACCAGATCGCAATAAATATATAATTGAGATGGTACGTGATAGTTTAACCTGGCTGGTCTATCGCTCAACCCTTGTATATTGAGAGGGTTTCTGTACCCCAAAATTGCAGCTAATGATTCGTGTGTTTTGAAGATAATTTTGGTATCTCCAGTGGCATCGGTTTTTAGTTTTACATGCCCCGTCGTCTCGTTAATATGAAATAAAGAAGCGGTTTTTTCGCATACTTTGGAAGTATTGATAGTTTCCACAATGTGGTTAAGTGATTTGTAATGGCCGGCCGGTATATTATGTAGATGGTAGCTTTCGTAGCTGGTCAGTTTCCCATCTTTTCGTTCAACAAGGTCGGTTACGTCACATTCCTTGGGGTTTTTAAATTTTTAGAGCTACTTTCTTCGACTAAATCTTCAAGTGTTTTTCTCTTGCTCGCCTTCCTCTTACTCGTTTTGTATATAACATTGTAGAAACTGCTTGTATATATTACTTCTACTAAAGAAATTTCCCATTGTCCTTGTAAATTAATAGGATCGGGTAGTTTAGTGATGTAACTACCCATAGTGTTATTAGGGTAGACATCCATACTAGCGTCGCTGGGTAGAGTTAAATAGAATTCAGATTTTCTCGACATTGTCGGCTGTTACCCACGAGTTCTGCGATTTAGGTAGACCGATAAACGATACAAAATATTCTAATTTCCCTTTACGTTTACGTTTCTTGAGTATAGTGTCTATCTTAAACAGTTTGGGTTCCACTGTTCGAATGAGCTGATCAGAGTAAAACAACCCGGTTATATGCTTGCTGTCCAAATCTTTCAAACGATATAATACGGGTTTTCTGAAGTTCAAAATAGAGGAAATGACAAATACTTCCGTTGAAAAATTTGGCTCATAACCTTTAGAAAATGCTGGTTTAAGTTTGCTTATTCTTACGTAATCTCCGACACGAAATTTGACGTCTTTTTTAGTAGGCTTAGTACTCATTTCCGGTTTGTAAATGTTTTTGTACACTTCCAGAACGTTAGAGGGCGAAACATTGTCGGGTGTCATTTTTATTACGGAATGATAAGAGGCATTGTAGCCTTTAACTATGTCTGTCAAATGATCTATATATCTATGAGAATTGAAATGAGTCAACATTTTGAATATTCGATGTTTCAAAGTTTTAATTAAACGTTCTACAAATGGACAGTGGAATTTTTCTGACGTCATAGAGCCGTATTTGATTTTATTTTTCTTAAGAAGTTTTTGCGTCTGTGAATTAATAAATTCTTTACCTAAATCAGACCAGATGGCTTTAGGTTTGCTTTGTTCGATGATAACCTCGAGAGCTTTCGTAGCCTCGGTCGCGTGTTTTCTTTTCATGGGTACTACAAAAGCTTTTCGGGAGAAGCAGTCGACGCCCACCATCAGGTATCTGTAGTCGTCATTGTATTTAGCGATTGAACCCAGATCAGCCAGATCTACTTCGACTCTATCCGAGATGTTAAAGACGGGGATTTTACGCCTTTTGAATTTATGTATAGCTGTTTTATGCAGTGTGTAAACGTCAGTGGTTTCTAGAAAGGCTTTGACTTCGTTTCTCGAAATACCTTGAGATTTGACAGCCTTGTACAATGGGTTTAAACCAGTGAACCCTGACCGGTGTTTGGTGTTGAGATAAGTATTCTTTAAAGTTTCTACTTTTTGGAGCTTCGATAAACCTCCCATAATGTATTC
Organism: Phalangium opilio; assembly: GCA_019434445.1. Classification (NCBI taxonomy): domain Eukaryota; kingdom Metazoa; phylum Arthropoda; class Arachnida; order Opiliones; family Phalangiidae; genus Phalangium; species Phalangium opilio. The sequence continues at coordinate 110,412 of JAEQBA010002291.1, read as the reverse complement.
TTGGCTTTAAAAGGTTGTTTCTTCGAAATTAAAGGGCTCGTTTTATTGTCAAATGTTAATCTCTTCTTCGCTTTTATATACGTTCGGGGTCGAAGCCGATTCTTCAGCGGTACAGAACTGGGCGATGCCTTGGTTGAGGGGGGCGGTGCTAATGGAGACGTTGATTTGCTTTTTGGCGCTAGAAAGTTTTGCACAAAGGGTTGAAATTCTGTCCACCCCGTCGGTGGAGTACCTACGAGTGAAGGGGCTACTCCGTACTTATTGAAGAAGGTAGGTTGTATAGTAAAATAAACTAGCTGAACTATATCTGAATCTGGGATCTTAAGGCCGTTCACGAAGAGAACCCCCGAGTCATCCCAACGTATACTAGGAGCGTTACTTGCTAAGTGGTCGAATATTTTCTTCGCCGCTCCTCTATATTTCAGGGGAAACATATTAATCCAGCTGTCTTGTTTATTCGATGGGCGGGGCTTGGAGATGTTCAGGTAGCGCTTCATCGCCTCTTCATAAAAAACCCATTTGGTTCTTTCATCTAAAGATTGATTTGAGATAATCGTGCTCATCTCCTTATCCAACTCCGATAACACTGTATTGTTTTTTGAAATCTCATTATTTGATGTTATTAATTGATTTGATGGACTATGACTTTGTTCAGGTTGTTGTTGCTCCAAGGGTACTAATGTCATTTTATTAGCGTAAACTAGTGTTTTATTCATTTTGAGAATAAACCGCCTAAAAGACTCGAAATTATTGGAAAAAGGACACTAAAGAAACCGCTTCCTGTTTGTTTAGATAATATGGTCCTTTTGGCTTTCCAATGAGTATTTTTGCAAGCAATTTTACGAATATGTTTCTTGTGCTTACACAATTTATTATATACGTCGGGTTTCAGATTGACAGCTCCTTGTAAGGCGTTATGACAACACTCGCTGATTGAATCAATAATTTCTCGATTAGAGTTTTTAAGAATAGCTAATCTTTGAGGTTTTTTTAATTGCCCCAAAGCGGCTATTAAATTGATGTTTTTAGCGGCTAAACTTTTTTTTTAATACCCGATGTTTTCTTGACCTTTCTCGGTGGTGACATCGTAAAGAATGATTAAATTTTAGTAATGTCGTTTAATTATATCGTTTTCTTCTTGGGAGTATAGATGACTATTTGTTCTCCCGGTAAAATATTTGTTCTAAACCTTAAATCGGAATGACATTTCTGGGTTAAATCGCAAAGTAAATACCCGTAAGGTTTTTCTGTCGCATCCAGATAACATTCTACAATAAATTTAGAGTTGTTGGGAGCCAATTGTTTAGAGAGAGCCACTAATTGCATAAGATCTCTCACAGTTTTCATAAGAATCATGTAATGCGCGTTTAAAGAGGCTGTTCTCAAGTTTTTTTCAAATATGTTTTGTAAAAGGGTGATGACGAATAATTTCCTATGGTGCGATTGCTTAGTAATTATTTCTGATAAAATATTATTTTTATTTTTTAACATGAGATCGTCTAAGACGATTAGTATTGTTTTAGAGCCATCGTATATAGTAACGTCGGGTAAACCTTGACGCATAATTACGCCCATTTCTTTCAATTTATCGTAGCAAGGCTGATATATACTATAATGCCAAACAACTAAATCGACTTTAGGTTCAAACATTTTGTCCTTATTTTCAATTATTCGTTTACATAAAACTGTTTTACCAGATCCCGAAGGACCGAAAATAATCAAATTTCCAGGTGTAGTGAACGGTATCATGGCTAATACTCGAATGAAATTTATTTGTAACTATCATTCGTACTTAAACGTATTCAATTAATACACGAACGCGCGCGTGCACCCCCCAGGGTCGCGAACCCCAAACGCGGGGGTAGGGGTGGGGGCCCAAACGACACGCGGGGGAGGGGGAAGCGCGGCGCGGGTAGGCCACCGTGAACGCGTAGAAATAATTTTGAAAAGTAAGGCCATCATCCACCCTTTCACTATAGGGGCGAAGCTTTTAACATGGACTGTCACTATTTGAGATGGTAAATACGGTTAAACCAAAGACCCTTGTACGGTCAATCCAAGAAACGCTAAAGGGGTTTCTCTAAATGTCCCCCAAAAGAAAATTCGCCTGAGAACTTTGTCCAATGGCAAGGTTTCTGATAATTTTGCCCGCGAAAATTTTCTACCCTCGTACATGCTAAATACCTCGAAGTCACTTGTTTGTTCACGAACACGCCTTGACCCTAGTAAAAAGTATAAAACGAAGAAGTTGAGACCTCAAAGTTACCACTTTCTCTCGGACCATCACCATGAACAACCAAAACCAAGCGATAGACCTTTCCGCAACATGGTAAGAAATACTTTTTTTTAAAACTTAGTTTTATTTAAGACTTAGAAAATCTCTCTCTCCATAGCTACGTCCATGGGGTTGATACCCCTTATTCCCCCGTCGAAATTTCGGACTCGGCGGATTCTTCCCTCTCGCCACCACCTCGGAGACCACTCTGCGTGGTAGGGCCAAGGCCCCGGAATCCGTCTCCGCCACCGAGCCCACCACCACCATGCACCCCCTCCCCCGAACCGCAACCCGAATATCAACCTCTCCCGGCCATATATTATCCGTGGCAAGCTATGCCCAGGCCGGGAGAGGACGACTTAAATGTCAACGGGGACTTGTAAGTGAACCTTTTGTTTTACGTTACACTACGGTATTAAAATTTTTATTTATTTACAGCTTAGTATTCCAAATAACAACCTACCTGGCGGGACTAGCCGAGGTCGTGGAGGATGACGATTTTATGCACGACCTGCTTAATCAAGTAAGGCAGGTCGTGTATAACAACTGCGTTTTTATACCCCACGAGTAAGTTTTCATGCATTATTTAATGTTTCGTTTATCTAAATTTTAATTTTTTCTCTTTTAGCCTCCTGGCCTTCAACTGTCGCGGGTTCCGGTGAGTTAATTTTTTTATTATTTGTTGTTATCCAATACTTTATTTATTAACCTTCCTCTCTTTCTCTCTCCCAACAGAGTCACGCAGGAGCTCGCCCAGTTGTTGACGTACCGCCGGGTACGTTTCTTGGAAGTCCCCGCGGGTCATGCACGAGTGTACGAGGGACGGGACGACTTGATGTAGACTCGAGGGGGTCCGTACACTCGTGCGAACCCTCTCAGTCGATTGAGTGGGGGGAGGGGGGAGGGAGTTAAAAAAAAAATAATTTTGTAAATATTATTTATGAATTTTAAATAAATTGTTTTTGTACTTTATTTACTTCTTTTTATTTAAAATAAGTTCCTATCAAAAAACTTCGACAAGTTTAAAAGTTTTTCCTACACTTTAGTTATATCTACTTTTATATTTCGTAGGCTTAAAATTTAAAAACTAGAAAAGATAGAAATTTATATCATTTCTGTGTAGTATTAGTTATATAAAATGGAACAGTTTTTCAGTTTTAAATTCAATTTATTTTGAAACATCAATGAAAAAATACAAATTATCAAATAGATAAAAATTTAAAAATGCGTTAACATGTGCATTCTCTCTTTCAAATAAGTTATTTGACCCGAAATTACCGAGAATACATTATATTATAAAAATTACTTTCAAGATTTTCTTCTTCAATACATTATTAAATTTCATTACCACTTGGTACGATGTTACGAAATTGGTGAAGTAACCCACAACTGCGTCGAATTTTTCGGGCTGCCCATCTAAACACGGTATACGATCGTGATCGCCATATAAATTATCATAAATATCATTATAAAATTCTATAATAATATCAGCCATGTGCGTGAATACAATTTCATGGTTACTTAACTTAGTAAGATGCTCCTTAACGGCATTCGAAACTCGGTTCAATGCCGCTGTTTCTAGACTGTCCAAAACAATGGAATCGTCATTTAGTAAATCTTTAATATGACACGTATTATGATACCCACAACAGTTGTTTTTTCATTTGCGTTATCGATCAAAACGATTTCAAAGTTATTGGTTTCGTGGCCCGCCGTCCATCCTGCTAATACGGGTAAACGCGGGATCAACTTCTCCCATGTACTTGTTGAAATGGCGAAACTTTTTACCGACTGCTTCCTACATAAGCGAATCTCGGGATCGAGGGTGCCGTTCACGAACCCCGTTGTCAGGAACAACTCTCTAGAAATGTGGAATCTACCGTTGATTTTTCGTTCGTTAGTTACGCCAATCTTCCTCTTAACAGCTTCTTGATTTTCCATGTTGCACGTTTAAGGTCTTCTCGAATTATGATACTCTCCTCTGTCGTGTTCCACGGTTTTTATACTAAATTTCCTAAGTAGCTATCGCGAAATATCTATTGTCCTTGACTGTTCCGTTGTTAGATTGTAGGCGTATTTTTATGTCAAAGTTCTGAAACCATAGATTGAGAAATTCTAACATTCCCAAAATCAGTAATATAAAGAATACAATAAGTAGTTTTTGAGGGTTAACCTCCAAGATCCGACGAATTCTTGACAACCTTTGTGTACTTGCCTCCATAACAGCTGACGAGTAAGTAAATAACACAATAGTAAACTTGACCTATTTATCTATTATGACCCACATTCCTTAGCTCGACCTGTCAATATTTGATTGACGAAATATTTTCCTAACATCTTCAAAGACCTAAGGTCATTGTTGAAGAACCCTCTCCCCTTCTTCGATTATAAGCGTATTTTTAGGTGCGTTTTTCAAACCAGGGATTAAGGAATTCCAGCACTCTCAAGACCAATAAGATAAATAGCACAATGAGCAGTTTTTAAATCTCCAAGATCCGACGAATTCCTGACAAGCTTTGTGTACCTGACAGTGAGGAGTAAATAAATTACACAATAGTAAACTTGACCTATTTATCTACTATTCTCAACATTCCTTAAATAGAACTGTCACTATTTGATTGATTGAAGAAATTCTTTCCTAACATTTTCTCAATGTCATTGTTGAAGAAGTCCCCACCTAGTGGAATGTCGCACCAACTCCTTTGTTATAATTATTCCTTTTGTTGAATTATAAAATCTATTGCAAATTCGTTGTTTTGTTATACGACTATTTGACACCCTGTCAAGCCATCGTACGTCTATCTTATATCACCTATTGTTCACTGTCAAACAATGTTAGACGTGTTTAAACATGTCGGAAATCAGCTGCGATGGCCTTTGCTAGTACCTTGTATTGTTAGTCAATAATTTCGAAAAATCAACTGTCCTTGACCCCCTTGAGAGGAGGAAGAGAAGGGGGGGTAGGAATCTAGTATAAAGAACGTGAGAAAATAACAGTACTTCACAGTCGAACATCAATCGTCAAAACCTCAACATGGACGCTGAAGCACTTCGCTGGACACTTGACAAAATGGCCGTAAATAAGCCTTGGAACATAGTCGAAATATACAAGTTTTATTATTTTCTATGCTCTTATTTACACTTAGATCCTGCTAATATACCTTCAACATTACCCGGTTTTATCATAAATGGCGGCTTAAATGTTATTCAAACGTTCCTCGATCAAGTAGACTATATGAAGAACGTTCCTCGTACACCTGAAACGTGTCAAACACATGACGAATTGGAACATTTATATAATTTAATTCCTACCCCTTTAAAAATTTCTTACTTAGACCGCGTGAAAAGACGGAAGCAAGAAATGGAACGTAATAACCATGAATCTTTAAGACCCAGTTTCGATAATTCACAAACTGGCAGGGAGATGGGGGAGATTCTAGATAACGCGTGTCAACAAGACGAGACGGAGAACGACCCTTTTGAATATATGTCTCTGAACTTTTCCGATTACGCCCCCAGCGAAAAGAGCTCCATCGTAGATTCGGTGGAGGCGGAGGCGAATGTTTATGATCAATGGGGAGGGGTGTCCCCCTTCACCTATAGAAGATGTACCCTCTTGCGAAATTCTAGAGCAGAGCGAGAGATTTTTTGAACATTTTAATATGTATGGCAGGGAAATAACTCTAAATATAACTGATGATCCGGTGGATAGTATATGTTCTATTACGGAACACGTATTAAGCGAATATAGAGCAACAGATTACGTGCAAATAACTTTACGAAGTCTGGGTATAAACTGTCGTTCGGAACTTGAATTATCCTTTAAAAGACTCGATCAAGTAGACCCTTCTATTCTCTTTGATCAACTAGCCGAGTTACTTTATGATGATGAGATCGAACATTTTTTTCAAGGACCTATAAAAATGATATTTAGTATAGTCAGAATACCAGAAGGGTATGGACGTTCTAATCGTCGTCAACTCAAGCCCTTCAGTATTTTTTCAAAGGATCGAAGGGGGATTCGACGAATACCAAACACTGATAATCTCTGTTTAGCGCGTAGCCTTTGTGTGGCTGTCGCTCATCGTGTCCACATGAACAATAAAAACAACACAGAGTTAAAAAATCGTTACATAACCATATCACGAGCAGGACCCCGATACACAATCCAAAAAACAGAGGCTTTAGATCTTTGTCAAAAGGCCGGAGTTTCTGTATCCGAATGCGGTACCCCCGCTTCGTTCCAGAAATTTAAAGCTTACTTATCCTCCTATTCTATATTCGTCTAAAATTCGAAAACAGAGTACCCATTTTAATTTTAGGCGAAAACGACCCTACAGATACCCGACCACGTCTCTTCCTACTTAACGAGAGTAATCATTATAATGTCATAACAAATTTAAAACCATTGTTTAGTCACGAACACTTTTGTGAGAAGTGCCTCACACCTTACTGGCGTGTTCAATCTCATAAATGCAATGATTTTTGCTTTAAATGTATGCGTCCGACTGTTTGTCATGGACGTGAAAAAACATGCGACTCCTGCCTACGAAATTCTGGGTGACGATTGTTATAACAGCCATTTGGTTCCTGTTGGTAACAAAAAAGCCCTTTGCGAGCGCTTTACCATTGCAAAAAGTTGCTTTAAAACAATTGATTTCGGAAAACGTACTACTAGACATAGCTGTGGGGAGATGTTCTGTGTCCTATATGTGGGAAGCATCAACCCAGCGATCATTTATGCTACATTCAAGTGATCAAAGACAAAACAATCAATGTTAACCCTGCTAAAAAACCACGCCTTAATTTACCAGAACTCATGTATGTTTTCTTCGACATTGAATGTATACAAACGAAAAGATGTACGGACAAGTTGGGAGCGTACGAGCATCAAGCCATCTTATGCGTGAGCATCTCTGTTTGCGGAGACTGCATTGACGAAACGTCCCTCGATTTTAATTGTATTAAATGTAATCAATTTGGGCCTCGCAAACAACGCTTCACAGGTGGCAAACCCATAGCTGCCTTCCTCGACTACTTAGTCCTCTTATTCGACGTGAAGAAAGTCATCGTGGTGTCTCATTTTGGTAGTAACTATGACAACCAACTATTAATTAGAGAAATAATTAATCGTGACGAGAAATTTGTACCAGAATCATTGAAAATTAACGGAACTCGGATTTTAGAAATGAAACTATCAAATATATTATTCCTTGACTCGTACAACTTCATCCCAGTCGCTTTATAAGTTTCCCGCTACTTTCGGTCCCTAATGCCGCTAAAGGGTATTTTCCTCATTTCCTTTTCAACGTAGTGGATCACGAATTCGATTAGATAGACAAAGAGACTAACTACGTATTGGAGGACACTCTACCACCGACAGAAGCTTACGGGTGTCAGTATTTCACCAGGAAAAACTTGACACTTTCTTAAAATGGCACCCTTCAGAAGTCAGTAGGGTAAAGGCTTTAATTTTTTAAACGAACTGTATTATTATTGCGAGAACGACACTTTACTCTTATTTTTAGGGTGCCTAACTTTTCGGTCGCTCCTACTTAAAGTTACTAGCGTAGACCCATTTAATTGCGGCTCAGTTACCCTCCCAGGCGTTTGTTCCTATGTCTATCGTAAAAATTATCTCAAATCCAACACCATTAGCATCATCCCATCAAACTACTACAGACTTGGCGAAAATCAATCTTTCGGCGCTATTGAATGGCTAGAATGGACGTCTCACGAGAGAAACATTCTTATTCAATCCTCTTTTAGAGGTAGGGAGGTTAAAATCCAAACCCTAAAGGTAGATGGTTATTGCCCCACAAACAAAGAAGTGTTCGAGTAATGGGATGCTACTATCATGGCTGTAAAGTTCACTTCCTATAAATAAGAACATGATTTTACATGGCGACCCCACTCAAACATTAAATACGAGGTACACAAAAACCGAGAAAAAAATTTGTAAACTAGAAGCCCTCCACTACAGTGAATGTCAAATGGGAATGCGAGTGGCTACAGGACAAAACAAATAACACCGAAATAAATGATTTTTTAAACGCAACGACATTCGTATTAAAA
>JAEQBA010002291.1:78545-100657 GCA_019434445.1 Phalangium opilio | reverse complement strand
CCAAATACGTCGCCTGCCCAATCATACCCTCATTACAATAGATCAAACAAAAATATATCAAGTAGTCGTCGACAAAGTCAGAGTTTTCCCCGATTATACTACCACACCATATGGTTATCAAACCAATTGGAATTTTAAAAAAAAAATTGATTTGGTGTATATAATTTTGTCTTTTAATTAATATGTTTAATTAATAGTAATGTTATTAGCTTTATTACACTCAGAATAAAATTTTACATTACTGTGAAATTAATTTCTTATTTTATGAAAAAAATATCTTTAAATATCTCCCACCAAAAAAAGACGAGAGAGCGAAAAAAACACGACTCCTCCGACTTAACAGTGGCCGCCATCTTGTACGCCATACTGGCTGCATACTCTCTGTTCTGTATTTTAAATTCCATTTTTTTCTTCATCTTGTATCTATTTTGAACCGTTTGCCGCTTAATGAAGGCTAATGCAGATTCACAAAGTTGTATGTTAAACTTTTTTCCAAGAAAAAATTTCATAATTTATTTAAAAAAAAACCAATGTATGATTTAGGGTAAAAAAAACTTTTTCTCCATTTATTCGGAAATCATAAGGTCATTAATATTTGTATTATTTGAAAATTTACTAACGATATCGTACATATTTATTCCTCGCCATCTATTTAAAGTAAAAGGGGTATATCTTTGTCGATTGGAAAGCTAATACCTCAGATAACCACCGATTAAGAACATGTATTCTCCCAGGTCCACAAGCTGCGATATTCATCCCGAAATGAGCGCAATCCTGGAGATTAACTTCTCCAGGATCAACGGAGAATGGATCGTCAAGGAACTATCCATGTACTTGAGGAAAACAGACGCATACGACGTATGGATCTTCAAGTCGTCGCGACCATTCTTGGAGTTATCCACCCGGGATAAGTGACAGTACCGATGGCTCGCACGCAACATTTGCGATATGTCCTTTGAGAGAGAGCATCAACCTTCGTTACGAAGGGTTCGGAAAAGTCGGAGGTTCTATCGAAGATTTTGAAGGTTTTAATGGTGAACGCCGAGGAGTACGGATGTCCAAAACTGTCCTCCATAAAGGGTTGCGAAACCCCGAGGGCGTGTACCTTCCATCGGGTAGACACCAATTGCACCCTGTTGAAGGCCGCCAGGTTGGCAGCGTGGCTAAGCCAAAAAGAGTGCGCGGCCATTTAAATTTTTTGTCATATATTTCTAAATGTAACGCATGCCAGAGGAACGCAGCGATTAAATTTGCTAATAAAGAAGCTATAAAATCTATCGCCGAGTGTTGTATAAATATCCTACAGGGTAATGTTCCTCTTTCAGAAAACGACAAGCTAAGGTTGAAGAAACATCGGAAACTTATAAGACTGGTCTCGTCGAAAATCCCGCATTCAAAAACGAAGAAAATACTAGTGCAAAAGGGGGATTTTTACCGATTTATTGGCACCGTTACTATCTATATTAAATTTAGCAGCGAGTGCCGCTATAAGTCGAGCTAGAAAGTATAATGGCTCGGAAAAAGTTATTAATTTCTGAAGAAACTTATAATAGGTTAAATTCGAAAAATGGATTTAAAGTCAACAGTTCACTAGAATTAGATAAGGAGGATAAATTGAAATCTATTATTAACGACTCTAAACTAAACAATACAGATAAGTTAAGTCTCGAGAGAAATTAATAAAACGTTGAAAAAGAAGAAGACAAAGCCCGCGAAAAACAGGAACTGGGGTGTAGAAATTATCTCATTGGTCCCCTCTCATAGTACGGCTGATTGTTTGAACTTGTACAAATGGATTGACCAGTCTTCCCATATAAAATGGACGTACGCTGGAGAATTAATTTACGAGAATCGTAGAATACTCGGTTCAAGTATAGTGGATTTATTAGCTTATGCCCTTACGAAATCGAAAAACCGTTCACCAGTCATTGGAGCCGATCATTTCAACCAATTCTTGAATAAGACAAATGTCCCAAGATGATTAATTAAAATTAGAAAAAACTGACCTTGCTTCGCCTGAAAAAAGTGAAGAACAGAAGGAGGAGGAAGGAGCAAAATATAGTTTAGCGTCTCAATATATGATAGGCGAAGGAATCAGAAATTGGATCAACTTGTAGGATTTGTTATTAATAAAACACGTTTAATTTATATTTCAAGTTTCATTTATTTAAAGTATCCCAACATGGATGGTTGCGATAATCAGGTGGGTATTTCTCTTCGGTTCACCCTCGTTGTAGACACGTATTTAAATACCCTAAAGTTGTAACGGCAGTTTTAGTGATTGTCCTATTCTTAATTATGGAGGTCAGCGATTTTATATTCTGGCATTTTCACAGTTTGAACAATTGCACCTTCAATGGATAAGTTAAATCAGATTTATTCTAACGTTTCCGACCCGGGATCCTACGGAAGTGTTCTAGGGTAATATCGAGCAGCTAGGGAACAAGGGTTAAAGGTTACCGTAAAAGATGAAGAAAGGTTTCAAAAACTCAGGATACATATACATTACATAGAAACGGTAGTAGAGGAATAGAACGATAGTTTATGGGATTGATGAACAGTGGGAAATTGACTTGGCGGATTTGAAGAACTTAACACGATACAATAAAGGGTTCTGATACCTTCTTTGTTGCTTTGACATATTCAGCAAGTACGCTTTTATGGTGGCTACGAAGTACAAGAAAGGACCGACAATCTTTTAGACCTTTAAGGCTATTCTACCGAAGCGAGTACAAAAGCGGTGAATTCATATGCAGAGACGTGCAGAGAGAATTGAAAAGGAGGGAAATTGAGTTCTTTGCTCCGGATTCTGAACAGAAAGCTACGATAGTGGAAAGGTTCAACAGAACTCTTAAGACTCGTATGTATCGATATTTCACGGAAAACAATAGCTTTAAGTACATTGACGTTCTTAAAGATATGGTTCTAGCTTATAATAACAATTACCATCGATGCATAAAGTGTAAACCGGTTGAGGTTAAACCCGAAACATCGAGACAGGTTTGGTAAAACCTTTACGGCGATTTAGATTTTCACCCCCATTAAAGTATCCTTTAGATATCGGTGATGTAGTTCGGATAAGTAAACATAAGAATATTTTTGAGAAGGGCTACTTGCCAACGTGGTCGGAAGAACTTTTTAAAGTGACGAACAGATTACCCGGAAGTCCGCCTGTGTATAAGATCAGCGATCTGAATTCGGAACCAATTACGGTTATATTTTACAAGGAGCAATTACAGAAAGTGGGTAAAGACTTGAATTCTAGCGTGTTTAAAATAGAAAAGATCTTGCATAAACGTCGCAGACCCGACGGGACGCTCGTACGTTGGAAGAGATATCCTTCGTCTTTTGATAATTGAGTTCAGGAAATAGATATAGTATGAGTTTTTACATTACTTTACCCTCCGACTCGTCGATGAGGTATTTCCCTGATAATACGAGGAGTAAATTCAGGACGTACCTCCCCGAACTTGTGAAATTACAAGGACCATACGAAGTAGGTCTAGCGGAAATTAGTTACCCACATACTTGGGATAATATGAGTGCGACATTCACGTTTTCACTCACAAGTACCGCCAATGTCGGATATTCAAGCATTTTGAAGCTGGCCGCCGGATATTACGGGAATATAAATGATCATCTCGAACAAATAACTACGCCGAAGAGTGTGTTTCAAACGAGGCTATACTGAAAAATAGAGCAGACGTCTGAGATATGATGAGGGCGGGGGAAACGACTTCCGAACTCAACTATAGTTTCAGTTCCAAGAATTCCTTTACTTTCATCAAACGGATACGACGTGTGGAAATTTACCTTAAAAACAAACACACATTAACAATACCGGGGAAACTCGCTGTTGTTCTCGGGTTTTCGAAAGATCCCGCAACCCCATCGATTTTTACCAAGTCTGCGATTGCCACGTACCCCGTTGACCTCGACGCTTGACTCCATTCGCTCTTCATTTATTCCGACGTGTTCGAAAGCAGACCCTTGGGTGATATACACATACCACTACTCAAAATCATAAGCGTGCAGGGTATGGATAGATTTTCCTACACCACACTATCTCCTCGCTGCCACTAATACTTTTCAGTCGATTGAGGTTAACATTATGAGTGAACTTGGTACTCCGATAAATTTCGTGAGAGGGATGTTCACGTTATGCTGCGCTTTAGGCCTCGTAGAATGTGGGCTCCATTATAAATTTGAAAGTAAAACAGGTTCGGGTATCATTTTCACTTTGAGTGTTAGATGTGGAACGTCGTCAAATTAAATATCCACTTTAATCAATCGGATTACGATCAACATTTTTAAACCAGATCGGGCATGGTGCTAAGGTTGATTATTTTAAGCACTTTCATTGTCAGATTGGTAATTCGTTGGCAGTATACAAGGGACTTCCCGTGCAACACGGGTACGGGTACAGGTTAGAGAATTTTATATCATTAGCCTTCCGTCGGGCTATGCCATTACTCAAAAGGGGTGCCACATACCTCGGAAAAGTTTTTGAACACAGGTGCAAAGGTCGTGACTGACGTAGCTAGCGAGATTCCTGTAAAAGCATCTGTAAAATCTCAAGGAAAAGCCGCAGCTAAAGGCGTCGCCCTTAGTGCGGCGGAAGAAATCCGAAAAATGACGGGGAAAGGTAATAAAGGAGGCGTAGGTCTAGATCACTCGTCAGTTTAGTCGTGACAAGAAAGAGGAAAGCAACATCCTTTAAATATCCAAATATTTTTTTTTAAAAAATATAATGACACATGTTGCCCCTGGTTCCCATGGATCAATCAGTTGCGAAGTATTCTGAGTAGAAAATAGGTTGAATTCAGCCCTATCATTAATGAAAATTCAACAATCACGTTTACCGTGGTTCGTGGTTGGAAGTTCCGACGGATACGTGGACCCAGCTAGAACTTTACGACATCTCCAAGTCAGGATTGTTAATCCGGCCGATGGGACCACAATTCCGGTCGCTGCTGATAAAGTAGGACCGGTAAATAATTTCCGACATTGTCTTTTCAGCGAAGTACACCTTTCGGTGCAAGAGAGATCGGTTACACCTTCAACGCAAAACTATCCATACAAGGCCATGTTTCAAACGGTGGTGACATTCGGAGGACCGGCCAAAACTTGTTTTCTTACTAGTTCCATGTTTTACAAAGACACGGCTGGAAAATTTAACGAGTTGGATGAGAATGATGGGTTTTAAAACAAGAGCAGCCTTTGCTAGAAATGGAACAATCAATATGGTAGGAACTGTACACTTGGATCTTTGTCAACAACCTCGCGATACATTCCAAATATGACGGATTTGAAATTCAAATTCGTCAGAAGTCCGAATGAATTTTTGCGTACACGCAGCCGGCAGTTAAATGGAAAGTAGTTTACGATTTGGCAACTCTTTATGTTCGCAAAGTAATATTACCCTCGGAAGTACTTATAGCGCATGCCAAATGACTGGAACTGGCAACTATGATATACCCAATTATTCGTACGGAATATGACTCTTTTTCAATTAACAGTGGTACAAAATAGGCGTTAGGGATAATTTATTCATGGGTCAACTACCCAAAAAGGTTTTTTTCGCTCTTGTAGACCAGAATGCTTATTTGGGTGAATACAAAAAGTTCCCGTTTAATTTTCAACATTTTGATTTAAATCATATTGCCTTGTACCTTGCCGGAGCTATTGTCCCTCATAAACTTCTTACCATAATCTTTTCTGGTGGTCAATATATGAGATCTTATACTAATCTTTTTACTCAAACCTCTCAATGGTTATTCGACGAGGGAATTTACATTTCACGGGAGGAATTCCCCGATGGAAATTGCATATTTGCCTTTGATTTAAGCGCCGACCTCAGTAGTTCAATTTCAATTGATAAGGAATGGTAACTTGCGATTGGAATTAAAATTCGCCAAGGACTTTTCCAAGACTATCACAGTTCTATATTACTCTGAGTGTCAGAATTTGATCTAGATTGATAAAAACAGAACAGTTATTTACAATCAAAATTAAAAAAATGGACACACTGCAAATAACTAAAATTACGCAAAAGAATAAATTCACCAAAGATCTGTTTCGAGGTGTTTTTGCTGCCGACCAGCAATCCCAGAAAGTTAACATTTTCCCTTCACTGTATATTGTAAATACTGGCTCGTCAAAGACTGAAGGCGAGCATTGGACTTGTACATGTACGTATTATCCAAGTTGGCAAAATACAGAGTTTTTCGACAGTTTCGGAAACCCTCCCGACATGTTTCAATTTAATGATTTCGTGGAACGTAATAGTCTAACGGTAACTTTTCATTCAAAGCACTTTCAAGGAGATTTCTCCAATACTAGGGGCGGATATTGCATTTATTTTTCATTTCCACCAAGTCAACGAGTTTTCACACAAAAGGTTTGGAGAAAAGTCTTATTTTCTCCAAACTGTTAGAACGAAATGTTGTAAATTTGGAGGACAAAAACTGTCCCAAGTACAGTGCTCTCAATAAATACAACGAAGAATTTATTTGTAAATATCATTCTAAAAACAGTAGTTGTTGTGCCTTGTATAAGACAAAGCAATTATCAACTTTTTTAATAAAATAAATAAATTGGTTTAATTCCTTTAAGTTCAATAAATCTCCAAATAAACGTTTCCCAATAATCTCAAGTTTATCAGAAATCCACAACCTACACAATTTCACCACTTTCGACATTATTAAATTAATAAATCTCCAAATAAAATTTTACCAATAATCTCATTTTTTTTCAAAATCCACAACCTCCAAAATGTCACCACTTTTCAACATTATTAAATTAATAAATCTCCAAATAAAATTTTACCAATTTTATCAAGTGTTTTGAGTTTTACATATAAAAAGCTACGAATCTCCACTATAGTTATCCATTCCCGCTCTCGCTTTGATTGATTAAGTTTAAGAAAAAAATAGTGTAGTCATGGGAAAAGTAGACATGAGTGAGATTAAGCAAGTGTTGATGTTCTGCGTCCGGAACCTGAAAATCTCTTTCCGCATGTTAGAAACCGCGGTGACGATTTCATAAATTTTGAGGAACATATGGCGAAAACTGGTAAAAAAATATAAATTAATCAGCTGAAGTGTATGAAAGACAATAGCTGAACTCAATCTTGTTACTTATCTTAGTTCAACGTAGTCCTTGCGATTGGACTTGTAACATTATCTTTGAACAGTAGTAAATCATGAAATGCTTAAACTTACTTCAACGAAGGGTGCTTTGTAGTATTGTGCTGTTTCGTCATGTGTCATTATTTCTTTTCAATTTCTTAAATGCTGTCGTAGGAGAAGCAATTGCAAAAGAATGAAATGTTTTAGAATGTAATCAGGTGTATCGGTCCCTTACGCCTTTCTTCAACATAGCAACCGAGGAGCAGTTTTTATTGCGTGTAGAATTTAACTTGTGGGGATCGATTCTCACGCAACGACAGCGACCACGAAAGTTATTTGAAAAAATTCCAATAAAACGTTTTACGTGTTCTAACTTGTTGTCCAAGCTTTCACTTTTACACTTTCTTATGTTTCATTAAATTTATAGAGTGAGTAAATATCGAACCACGTTGAAACAATGAAAGTAAGAAAGGTTGTTACGTAAGTTTTGAAGGAATCAGAGCGGAGATAATGGTTCTTCCTTTCTTCGTGGAGAAACTTAATGTCGGGATCGATGAAAGGGCGGTCGACTGTTGTGGAACTAGACTCACGTTCGTTGCTAAGTAACCCGTTTCTAGAGTCGTTAGTTTTCACACTTTTAATTAGAATTTTATTTGCAAATTAGGAAAGACATGTTGCCCATATGTTAACCTTCGGTTATAAAGAAAAACATAAAAGTAGACCACTAACACTACGCTTAGTTACTTGATATTGTCGAGTGTTTGTTGAACATGCAGGAATTTAATCATGTAGCCAGGTTTCTCTCCTTGTCCATTAGAAACACAAATGGCATGGTAAAAAATAACAGCTGAAGTGTACGAAAGACAACGGCCGAACATAATCTAGTGAATTATCATATTTCAAGGAAGTCCTTGCGATTGGACAAGTAACATTATCTTTGAACAGTAGAAAATCAAAATCATGATATGATTTAAACTAGTTGCAAAAGAATGAAATGCAATTGAATGCATTCAGGTGTTTTGATCCCTTTTCAAGTTGCGTCGTACTTCGACATAGCCACCGCTCAATATTCTTATTGCGTGTAGGACTAAGCTTTTGCAGATCGCGCCTCGCTCAATACGTGCACCCACTCGAATAATTTGAAGGATGTCCTAAGAAAATCGTATGCGTGTTTGAACTTGTTTTTCGTGGTTTCGTTTTGCTAGGTGTATTTTAATTTGTGGCATGAGTGAATATTGAATCCCGTTGAATCCATGAAAGCAATATTAAAGTTTTCCAAAGTAGCGAAGGCATCAGAGCAAAGATAATGGTCCTACCTTCCTTGAGAGGAAAATCTTATTTCGGGATCGATGACGTGTCGACTTTTGTGGGAACTCGACTCGTTAGTTGCTAAGCAACCAGTTTCTAGTGTCGATAGTTTTGAGCGTCTAACACAGTACTTTCCACTTAAATGTGTAAGACTTACTTCAATAAAAGGGGCAGTATAGTTGGTTTTGAAGTCAATACTATTCGTAAATGAATTCTCTGTTTTTCAATGTACTTGCTGCAGTTATGAAAGAAAGAATTGAGAAATTGCAAACGTTTTAAGTATTTTATCATAGTCTTGAGTGTTTGAGTTCGCTCTCAAGTTGGCTTTCACTAGTAGATGTTAAACTGCATTATTATTTTGGTTGTGAATTTAAATTAGCTTGCGGGGATCGATTAGTCCATACCGAGTGCGCCCAGGCAAACAATTGAAAAGGGCCTACGAGAGTTACTTTTAATTTTTGGCATGAGCGCAATATAATACCCTTTCTAACTTCATTAATGTTGTTTACTTCAGTTCTAAAGGGAATAGAATGGCTATAGATTAATAGGGTTGTCGATAATAAAGTTGCTCTTGTGTGGAGGCCTCTTATGGTTACCGTAGAAATGATAATCTTGTGTTAGCTAGAAGTCTGTAAAATATCTTTCAAGAAGCGTTTTGCAATATTAATCGGTATCCCTTGAAAGGTTATGCATAAACGTTTCATCATATTTGGTCACAAAAAATTCTTAATATTAGGGAAGAAATTCTTTATTCAAAATAATTTTAGTGGGATAAATAGTCTGATACAATACACCGGAGAGACTACAAACGCCAGCTATAGTACACGCCAGTCAAACTGACGTGTCATGTTTACCCCATTTCATGTTCATTTGAACATTTCCCCTCTTTTTACTCTCCGAACTTGTAATCACTGTAGTTGAAGGATTTTATATGACATTCTTGTTCTTGTATGAACTTGTGTGGTGGACCGTGAAGCGGCCGAATTTCTTCTATTAACTTGTGCAGTAAATAATAACATTCAGTACCAGAGAATGGGCAAGAAGCGATTTTGTAGGTGATGGATATGCTTTTGCAGATACTATTCTTTAAGTAGGAGTATCGTCGGTCTAAAGTTGCAGTCGTGATAGTTGATGATGCTAATGTCACCAAAATTCACTAAAATTTCATGCTATTGCACTAGGGTCAAGATGAGATTTATTTTGTAGGTGATAGATATCCTTTGTATACACTACATCTTTTTTGCTATGTTTTAAGTACTTTTCAAAGGAGTAATGTCGAAGTAAAGGTCAAACTCCGGTAAGCTAAGGCGCCACCGTGTTAACTTTCAACATGTCAACGTATATTTCGAGAACGAGAGTGACGAAGGATGCGGAGAATCCGAAGAGACAGACGCGGAAAATGACCATGAAAGCCGAGACGTTGATGACGACGAACGAATCCGGGGTTTCCGTTCTCTGACAGGGATGCAATTCATTCTTCAAAGATGGGTTCAGATCCTTCAAGCAATCGCCCTCGGTCAGTTGTCGCAACCTGAGAAATACGGGAAATAAACTCAATCATAAACCTAAAACTTTAAGAGGAGACACAAACCTTCTGTTGACGGTCATGATCAGAGTTTGTGAAATGTTTTTCTTGAAATACAACACTAAGTAGCTTATTATTAAAGGCTGCTGGCTTTGTTTCAATTTGCAACTTCCAGTCTTTGCGTACCGGGTCTTGATTACATTCCAGCGAAGCAAATCCCCAGCAATAAAAAATCTTTCTCGATTTTCAATTCCTGAATGAATGTCGTCGTTTTCCGTTATAGTGCCGTATGTCTGGTAACAAGAATCTGGGTTCGCATCTGCTCGCTTTATTACTTCCGCATATGCCGTGTTATGCAGTGCGTTTTTCTAAATCAAAAATAAAAAATAAAAAATTCAAAGATGAAAGCAATGGACGTCTATTAACCGAATGAGAAAGTAATGAGTAATTCTTATATTGATCTGACCTGAATGAAACTGAATTGTGCCGTGTTTTTCGACAGCAAAGGCCTGGCATTGGGAAAGTGAAATACATCGTCGATGGTATCGAAGGGGAGTGCTTCCGATTGGCTCGAAAACTGTGACGTCATTTCCGAGGATACGAAAACCAATACAATGAAAGACGCCAAACTCCACGAGACCGAAAGGAAACGAGACACTCCGTTGCAATTCAAACTTTGGGGACCTGAGATTCAAATTGGTTTCAGTTTAGAAACGAGTAAAGCGTTGCTCTAGAAGTTCTTACTCGTTCCAAGAAGGCATTGCAACAAAAACATGAAGGGAAGTTCCGATTTAAAATTCCCAAATTTAGAGTTTAGTGTCCCTATCATGTAAATCAGCAGAATGGCACCAACGGATGCCACAATTATCTAGATATTTTAAATATCAACAACTAAGTCAACTACTTCAACATGAATAATATTATAAACCACACTAAACATTTTTTTGCACATTCAAATTAGTCTACAATAGAAAGCTTGATCCTGTTGATTGATAAACTTTAGGAATGTGAAACTTGATGTCTTTGACTACAAAATTATATGAAATTAGTATAGACAAGTTACCCATTTATTGACAACAGAGAAAATATCGTTTTCATTTGATTGGTTTGCTCCGAATAATATTTGGATTCTCGGAGTCAAAAATGGGCGTGAAGATGGAAAGGCATTGAAACGATCTGTGGTTAATGCCAAAGGAGATATTGAAAAATCTCCCTCCTGAGTATTGAAAACGTTACCACAATTATTATTATTGAAAGAAGTTGACCAAGAACTAACTCGTATTACTAAAAGAATATGGCAAGACTCGCATTCTAAACAAATTTTCCCATGTTAAGTGAAAATTAACCACCTTATAAGGCTCATAGCTACTTATTTTCGAATCAACTAGGCCCTAATTTATGTTCACAAAAATTTAACAATAAAATGGCAAAGTGTGCTTTAAAACCAAACCATGCAATTTCGTTCTATTGAAGCTAAAGCCATGTTAACATATTCTTAGTATCGAGAATGAATTCTTGGTTCAGAATTTATTTGGAGTTATACATTTCTTTCGAGCATTCCTAGAAGTCCGTTCCAAGAATTATTAACTTTCGCTCCCAAAAACTGATCAGCATTCGGAATAAGAGTAACGCTAAAAATCATTCCTTGATTGCTGTTATTACACAAAATTTTAAAGCAGACTAATAACGTAACGCTTAATTACGTGATATTGTCGAGTATTTGTAGAACATTGAGGAATTTAATCATGTAGCCAGTTTTCTCTCCTTGTTCATTCGAAAAAACAAATGGCGAAAACTGAAAAGAAAGATGGCCCAAGGGCCTTAATAGTAGCCACATCGTTATCTATTTAATTAACACATAAATAAAAAGAAAAAAATTCAAAGACCCTAAAAAAATCAGAAGTGTCCGACCCCACAGATAAAAATTCAAAAGTATCCGACCCCACAGATAAAAATTCAAAAGTATCGGACCCCACAGCTAAAAATTCAAAAGTATCCGACCCCACAGATAGAGAGGTACCATCCCCCCCCATCCCCGACACTTTAGAGGTAAACTGAAGGATGAAAACTCTAATGTATTATTAAGTCTCTATGGTTCAGTGGTAGCGTGTCTTACTGGTGCGCCAGCGACCCGGGTTCAATTCCCGAGTGCGATGTGAAACATTTTAATTAAAATAGAATCTCTAACCGAGCTCAGTTACACCATGAGTTAATAATATGTTAGCTCCCAGGGAGCTAACATATTATTAACTCATGGTGTAACATATTATTCACTCATGGTTACACCTATTGGTGGTTTGAGGTGCTATAGAGTTCCTTTTAAGCTAAAATCTAACGATAACGAAAGCGACAACCCCGGCCACTACCACTACTACTACTACTTCTACTACTAAGGCTCGGGTCAAACTAAGAGCCTCATCGTATACTACGATGTGGCTAAAAATACAACGTACTCATCTGAATTGTATGTAAAACAACGGCCGAACATAATTTAGTGAATTATTATATTATTTCAAAGAAGACCTCGCGATTGGACTAGTAGCATCATCTTTGAACAGTAGCAAATCATGATGAAATGCTTTAAACTTACTTCCATGAAAGGTGTTCTGTAGTAGTTTGCTGTTTCGACGTTCATTATTATTGCTTCTTAATTTCTTAAATCTAGTCGTATTAGAACTAATGGCAAAAAAATAAAATGTAATGGGATGCATTCAGGTATTTTGGTCCCTTCTCAATTTGGGCAGTTTCATCCAGCAGAATAATTTGAAGTAAAATGCTAAGAAAATCATTTGCGTGTTTGAACTTGTTTTTCGAGAATCGAGATTTCGCTTTGAAATGATTCTTATAATTTGTGGCGTGAATATTGAAACCATGAAATGCCTAAAGTTGTTAGTTTTGATGGGATAATGGTCCTGCCCTTCTTTGGCTGAAAATTTATTCGGGATCGATAACTCTTCCACTGTTGCCGGAACTCGGGTCGTTCGTTGCTAAGCAGCCAATTTTTAGTGTTTTTGACGCGTTTATAAAGTATATTTTATTTAGGCCTAGATGCTTAGAATTTTAATTAAATGGATCGATCCTAGCATTGCGCGTGCACCCAAGCGAAGAATTAATAGGCGCAGTTCTAAGAAACTCTTTGCGTGTTTCACCTTATTTTCCGAACCTACGAGGCTTAGTTTCAATTTGTGGCATAAGTGAATATTATACCCTTTCGAAACTTTAAAGTTCTTTACATCAGTTCTAATGGAAAAAGAGCAGCTATAATGGCTATAGATTAGTTATGTTGTCGATACTAAAGTTTCTGCAGTGTGGCGTCATCTTGTGGTTACCGTAGAAATGATGTCTAGTCAGCTAGAAGTCAATAATGTGTTACAATAACAAGTGGAATACTTTTGAAAAGCTATCCATAAAATATTCATCATAGTGTGTGATAAAAAGATAATCACTTAATATTTGGGAAGAAATTTTTTATTCAAAATACTTTTAGCGATATAAATAGTCCAATACACCGAGAGGTATTTGTTATACAACAAGACATGAACATTCGAATAATTAGTTAATTTAGCCTTTAAATACGTATAAAAGAGTTCAGAAAAGTCATTCCACCCTAAAATGCGCGTTAGCTTTGGGTTCCAACAACCGAGAGTAAAGTCAGATCAGTAATGAGTTCAACCATCCATAAGTTTGTCCTAAATTCGTCCATAAGTTTCAAAACACTGGTTACTGAGAGCTTGCAATTGAAGCTCTCAGTAAGGCATTGTTAAGTGTCGTACTTATGAACGCGATTATTTCAAACTTATGATGGATACGATTCTAGTTAGTCGCGTTTATTCAGAAGGTGAAAGTCAATTAGAATTAAGTTCATTGCGAATCGTGGTTTATCGTCGAACGATGTATTCGTAAGGAGAACCGGATTCGAGTACTCTGTAACAGGAACTGGCGCGGGGAACCGAGATGACTCTGTATCCGCTGGTGGGCGCTACGGCGACGGGGCGTTCGATGATGATGGGTTGAGGGGCGGGCCTCAAGTAGACGGGACGAGGGGCGTGGCGAGCAACGATGACACGTCTGACTGGTTAAACGGGTTGAACAACGGCGACTGGAACGGGGGCCGGGCTGTTGACTTGTTGGACATTCACGTCAGCGGGGCCGCTGCTTTCGACACCGGGTTCGTTCGAAACGACGGTGGCGCGGTATCCCAATTCATCGGCGACGTAATCGACTTGACGGGAACGTCCGTCTGGGTCGCTAATGCTGTAGCTACTGGTGACACGGCCGGCTCCGTCACCTTGGTATCGATGCGAAGAAACTCCACCATCTTCACCGACGTTTCGGTACTCGAAGGCGTATGGCTGCGGAGGTTCCTGAAACATAAACGGTCACTCGCGATTCTCTTGGCAGCTGCAAAGAGGTGTACTTAGAGCTGGTGCCGCTACACACACCAAGGCGAAGACGGCTAGAATCTGTTTAATTCAAATTTTTCCTGTTACTTTTGTGAACTTGTTATTATCATGCCATTTTTCCATTGGCATTTTACACGGAGTAGTTTTAGGGGAGAATCTGGACTGGTCGAAGTAATTTGGGGTTAATTCCTCATTAACTGAAATTTCGAAAGGATTTTTTGCGTTGCACAATGGATTTTAAATAAATTTATAATTTTTGGTTGTGTTGAAGCACGCCTACGAAAAACATCTTCGAGATCAGAGACCCAAGGTCAGGGGATCACAGATAACAGAGCTACAGAGCTACATTTTCTATCTCAGATTATTTGAAGATGTGGGAGTTAGAGACCACGCTTACATTGCCCAAATACCAAGGTCAATTAGTAGCGTAACAAAATAACTGTAGCATTCCCAAATATATCTACATAAAAACTGAAAATTCTACCAACAACTTCCAATTTACCAGTCTTACCAAAAACAATTATACTATCCCGAAGAATTCGGTTCAACGTATCTTTACGAAATAGCTCATAAGAGAAAATGGTAGATTCCTTTGTGTTAGACTTGTAAATTGGGGACTTACTTGCGAGATTCGACTATTCAAAATTCTTACGTCAAAAGTAAGCACTTAAAAAACTAATTACATTGAACTGGACGAGGATTTCAATTACAAATCCGGAGATTTAATCGAATACCGATTATTGTACAGAAAAGTAGCCGAGTGTTTCATAATGGAGTTTTGTGGGAAGCGCAAGGATGGCGCTTCCGATTTAAAAACAACAGCGAAAGAACGCAAGAACCAATCTCCTGTGTCGATTATAAATAAGGCCAGTTTCGACGGTGAAATCGAACTTTTAATTAAGTGTTATAGCGATTTGGAAACTACGGACTTAACCGCTAGGGATAACAAAGCGACTCCCAAAAAAGCCAAACATTTGCTATTACAATTAACCCTCTTTTTCAAACCTACTATCGGTATATATGAAAACCAAAACCAATTGCCACCAGTACAATGACTTCCATTGTAAAAGAAGCGTTTCTCGCCATAAATGAAATGGCCGATTTCGAGGATCCGTACTTTAAGATTAGTAATGAATGCATGTATGTTATAAAAAAGTACTTAGGGACGATTTTAAGTATGAACGACACAACGAATCGCAAGAATTGGGAAGGCTTCTTGGAAGCTCTAGGCGTGCATCATTATACGTGTAACCACACTTATAATAAAATTGTTTTAAGCGCGAAACGTTTCATAGACACTTTGGGGCATTTGAAAGATATTGAGAAATCAGAGTCGAGGTTTAATATTATCGAAAAATTTACTTCTATTTTCGCCACTGTTTTATTGGCGGAAATTTTAGAACCAAAGCCGAAAATTAGTAAAGTGTTGCAAGATAAATTGGACGTTTTATTATACACGGCGACGCGATATTTATGATTTTATCTCGTTTCTACGGGAGTTTTAAAGGGCGTTAAACTTTTTCAGTAAACGAAAATGAAATAGCTGGATTCGCTAAAGTGTTTAAAATATATGCCCCTTTCAAAACTTAATTTTTGTGGTACCTGGCTTTCTCCATCCCATGATGCATAAACTGTGTAAAATCGTGAAAGACACTATCAACTTAATCTAATTTTTCCTAGAATTACGTTTACGGATCATGGAAAGGCGTTATTTCACATGCTTTTACGCACCATCGTGGCTGGAGCTGTTCACTGTCCTTGCCTGTTGCATCGATCGCGAAAACCGATTGAACGATCGGAAAATTTATCGGAACTTCTTGTTTTGGCCATCGATACATAGAGGTGTTTCCGCAAGAATGAGCCCGATCTATGGCCCATCGCGAATGACGACGCGGATATCGATGATGCCAACATCGCTTCCGATAATTTTTTGCAAAGAGGAAAAAATGGTAACGTCGGAAACGTAGTGCCAGAATGTTGCCCCGAATACAGCGACAATTTAAAAGACGAATTGGATGATATAACAAAAGATGCTCAAAATTTAAAAGAAGTCGGAATGGCGAAATCTTCCCGTGAACACACGAAAATCGAAAAAGCCGCGAGAAAAAAGAAAGGAACTTAAGTGAAAATATTTACTTTTAGGGCATTATTAAAATCGGAAAAACATGAACTTCTTGTAAAATTTGTCTTCCGGTTAACAGAACAACGTGTGTTTTAAGCGCGACTCGCATAACCATATATTCCGTGTCGTCCGTATGCAAAGTAATCGTGTCGCTTGTTGAAAGTTTGCGTTTCGTGTGTTGTAACGTTTGATTTTGCGGTCTTAATAGCGAAGATCCATTAATTACCGAAGAACAAATTAAACTAATACCCTAACGAATAAGGAACAGGAACATGCTTCCCATACTTTTCGATAAAGGCTAGTTTTCACTGGGCAAAAACGCGGCGTAAAGCGGCGCAAAATATTTTCAATTTGGCGGAAAGTTAGCGACGTTTACGCGACAGGTTTTCACTAAAGACGTTTTCCGGCCTTTTGTTTTCGTGGATTTATTTAGCGCATGCGCATCTAGCGGTAAGAAGACTTTTGTCAAAGCAAAGAACAAGTGCGCAAAAATAGATAGCGCCACCACAAGACCGTCGGTGATCGGCTACTATTTCGCGTTTTTTTAAATAACGGCGGAAAGATAGAACTTCAATTCCTTGAATTTCCACGTAAAATCGCTAGCTTTCCGAAATAATTTTACGCAAACTCCGCGGAAGTCCTTTTCCGCCGCGTTTTTGCCCAGTGAAAACTAGCCTTAAAACGGTAAAATTCTTAGCCAAGGAAGAGTATCGAAACCTAGCCTGGAAAAGAAAAAAGGCTCGAAAAGGCAGCAAACGCGAGTCTAATGAATCCCTCTAAAAGGTGATTTTCCTTACGAACTTCAATTTGCCTCGGCGAATGCAGGAGGCATTTGAGTGAGGGATTTATAAGTGCCCTTATAAATTCCTCCCATTAGCTTTTCGCCAAGCTAAACACGGAGTTCAGGAGGAAAGTAAACTTGTAAGGGATCCACTGAACACGCGGTTTGCTTTAATAGTAATTACGGTTCCTGAAAGAGTAAGGTAGCGAGAACCTGGGTACCCTCTTTTTTCCGTTCTTATTCGTGTAGTAGATTAACGCGTTAAAGTGAATCTATTATAACGATATTAAATTATACTTCTCCGTATGAGAGCACGACAATTTGGTGAAAGACATTTGGGTGAGATCGCGACAATTTGTTACGTTGAAAATTGGGTGTCCGAAAATAGGGAGGGGTGTCGAGAATTGGGAGAAATTAAAATTGGGTCAGCGGACAATTTAATGTCAATAAGAACGGCAGAGCTTCAATTTGGGTGAATAAAATTTTATTTTGAAAAAAAATTACAAACACCTTGTCATATTCAATTTTATTTCGTTAAAGGTAAATATTTAAAATAATGAACCTAGGTTAGGTTTGGTTCAGATAAGTCAGATTATTTTTTCACTTTCGCCAAAATGTTTTTTCCCAACGATAGAGAATCTTGCAAATTTTCAATTTCTCTCTCTTCGAGTGGTCTCTCTATTATAGAGTCCCTCTTAAAATATTGAACATCTCCAATAAAGTCGGAGTCGACTCATATCGGTTATAGTGAAATATTTTAGTATAAAAGCTCCGACAATTTATTATAGAAAATATATTTTCCTTCGTTCATTACGGACTTAAATAGTTCCTTCAGCTACACAAAATGTTTTCGAAGCAAGGAGCCAAACGTTGTCGTATAGTACAACAGATTGATCATAGCAAAAGCCCACCTACAAAAACCACCCTTCATTCATAACAAACTTTGGATATAAATTGGGAGAAATTAATGGAATTTAAAAGTCAAAAAATTAAATTCATTTCGAAATGCGAAATGATATTGGACGAGGCCGGCAACATCATTAATCACGAATGTCGCCTGATTATTGCGAACGACGATAATCTTTACTAATCTAATTACAACTACCGAAAAAACTTTTCTCTCCTGGACCCGGACTACAGCCCAGAAAGCCCAGACCTGGACCCGGACTTCAGCCCAGAAAGGCCAGACCTGGACCCGGACTACAGCCCAGAAAGGCCAGACCTGGACCCGGATTACAGCCCAGAAAGGCCAGACCTGGACCCGGACTACAGCCCAGAAAGGCCAGACCTGGACCCGGACTACGGCCCTGAAAGCCCAGACCTGGACACGGACTACAGACCCAAAAGCCCAGACCTGGACCCGGACTACAGACCCAAAAGCCCAGACCTGGACCCGGACTACAGACCCAAAAGCCCAGACCTGGACCCGGAGTACACACCAGAAAGCCCGTTTGGCAGGGCGTTAGAAGAATACTCGGAGGAGCAGCTTTCGCTTAATCGAGGAAATATAAATTCATTTTAAATTTTCAAATCGACCGAAGATATTTCCTTGATGCTTCATCATGTATATAAGTTGAAGAATCAATAAAAATTAATCAATTTTCGTCTTTACCCTCCCTTAAATTTGAAATTAAATAAAAAAATATCCTAAAAATCTTGCAAACGTCATCGCGTTTCTCTTTCTCTCTTCAAGTGGTCTCTCTCTTTGAGTACCTCTTAGAAACATTTAATATCCCCAATGACGTCGGAATTGAGTCATCGATTATATCGAAATACTTCTTCGAAATATTTTAGTGTAAAAGCTTCGGCAGTTTACTTTGGAAATTATTCTTTCCTTCATTCATTACTGATTTAACTATAGTTTCTTCCGCTAAGCAAAATGTTTTCAAAACGAGCCAAAAGCTGTCGTATAAAGCAAGAGATTGAACATAACAAAAGCCCGTCTTCCAAAAAAAACCTTTATTAGGAACAAACCTTGGATATAGATTGGGCAGAATCAAAAAAAAATTTAAAGGTAGAAAAAATAAATTCAAAATTCCAGACGATATTGGACGAGGCCAGTAACATCGTTGATCACGAATGTCGCCTGAGTATTGCGAACGACGATAATGATGGTAAGAAGTTCGAACTCTTCCCCGGTAAGTTATATTCGAAATTCTTCTCCAAAAGGTTCGCTTCGATACATTTTCGCTAGCCCAGACCCCGACATGTGATTCAGACAAGCAAGCCCAGAGTCGGATAAGGGCTACAGCCCAGAAAGACTAGACCTTGACCCGGACTACAGCCCGTAAAGTCCAGACCTGGACGCGTCGAACAAATTCGAAACCCTAGTGACGCTACTGGCTGTTTACCACCTCTTCCAAATCTCCTCATATCACCATAACAATGGTTTTACTCGTGTGAAATATAAGCCTTTTCTTTATGCTCTTTAAGATTTTATGGGGTTGAGGTGGAGTGTTCGACGTCTTATTAGAGGGGTTAAAGTATAAGATAAACACCTACCTATTTTCACTCATGATTCATCCTCGCAAACGCTAGACTAGATGTTAGAATGCAGTCAGTTGTGGGGAGTTAAGGCCTTTTTAGCGGAAACGAGGGGCTTATAAAATTTCTGAATCAAAAGTGACCGCGTTTGTTGGTATATGTCAAGTGAGAGTCAAAATAGATTCTAATCCAATTTTTAATATTCAACATAATATTCAATCTTGTTCATAAATGTTCACACACTTTTATTGGGGTCAAAATAAAGAAATTAAACAAGACAATTAAACTTACATCTAAGGAAGGTTTGCAATTTATAACCTCTTTGAAATGGCTCCTCAATAGGATTACCTCCTACAGCCTTTAAGATTTTAAAAATTAAATTTAGGGGTTTGTTAGGTTAAAAGCGTGCAATTATGCATTAAAAAATGATGTTCAAAAATAGAAAGTTACGATTTTTTTTTAAAATGAATCAATCCGTCAACCATAATCCAGGTTCTTTAACAATAGTTTCAAGCCAGTTAATCAATAGTTTCAAGTTTTTTTAATTTCTTACGCCAAGTAGCTTCTCTTCCATATTCTTTATAGGGGTTCAGGATCTTTTTTTTTCTTCTTCTCGATTTAAGGGTTTTTCTTCAGGATCTTTTTTTTCTGATTACGCGATTTAAGGGTTAATTATGTTTTTTTTCTTCTTTCTCTATTTAAGGTTCGCGCGCTGTCTTCTTCTAGGGGTTAAAATATTCAACTTGATGAAAAATAAAGGTATCAAATGAATAAAAATAAAAACATCGAATAAAAATAAAGGTTTCGATTTAAAAAAATAATCTCCGTCCGTTTAGAGATTTCTTGAGGGTGAGCCGACAGGGTCTCGTTTAGACAGTTCAGGTATCGACTGACGATGGGACAGGAGGGACTTCGTATATATAACTTCTAGTTTCTCGCAAGGATTTCTGGGATAATGACGTTTGTTGATTGACTTCGGTTTGGCGAATAGTGGACCATATTTATGACGTAGCCGGGCGTATTCATGTTAACAGCGAATGGGCAAAACTTTTTGTTTTGGGACCAAATACGGAATGGTCAGTTTAAGGGTTAAAAAAATGTTCTAGAAGTTTCTCGGGCCAGGTACCAGGATAGTGACTCAAGGTCTTGTTGCTTGGGGGTCTAAATAAGCGTAGTATTTCTCTGGTTTCTTGGAAAAAGTTTTCGTTGCTAGGTATTTCATTTTGCACTGTGGATACTGGGGTATAGAATAGTTCTAGAAAGTTCGCTGTCAATTTTGATGGGCTATTTCCTCTTTCATTGTAGTTATTTTTGGAAACCGTGAATTTCTTTTAAAGGGATAGGTTTAAGTTTAAAGGGCTAATATTATCTTTATAGGGGTAATTTAAGGCATTTCGTTATTAAATTAAAGGTTTAATCGGAAATTTAATTTGATTTTCATGTCAAGATGGTTATAGAAATTATTATTGGTTTCAAACAGTGTATTCCCGTTTTTATCAAAAGAGCTTGCGTAAGAAATAGAAATAATAAAGAAATTATAGAAAATTAGGTATGCATATCCCACCGAAAAACACCACCTTAAATATTCATTTTCTCCAGGCGATTCTTATCATTAAAACATTGGCAATCTACTCATATTCTGAACACATTTAAGCCACCAAATGACTGCAAAGAGTAATAGGTATGTCTATGTATTATACCGAGCCTTGAGCCCAAACACATTAAGTTCTGTTCTGTTAAAATTATAAATATAAGCGTAGTGATACTTCATTTATTTATGGTTCCACGCATCATTGACAGACAATACAGGGCGCAATATGTTTTAATCCAAAATAAAGAAACGCCTCAATAGCCGTTCAATCAGCCCCACAAAACTCGATGGAGATGCCGAGCACAACGTCAGGCCTCGACAGGTCCAGATTTCCCACTAAATTAATAAGGATTAATGAATTTTAATCATTGATTTTAATAATTTACATGAAAAAAGCTACTCAAAATATTTCCAAATTGCATTATCCATCAAACACTGCGTCATTAATAATATCTCACTATCCATAATTCTTCGATTCATCTTTCTTTTATGATAGTAATAATAATAAATTTATTTCCCATTTGAACATGGTGGCAGCCAAGTAAAGGAGAAACTCCCAATACGAGCTTGGCTACCAGTACAAACACAAAGACAAACAGATTATACTAAGTTATAAATTGAGTTAAACTGTAATCAAGGAAGTTAAATCATTCGTCGCATGAAAAAATATACATATATATATATATATATATATATGTATTTTTTATATATATATATATATATATATATATATATATATATATATATATATATATATATATATATATA
>JAEQBA010002291.1:71045-73545 GCA_019434445.1 Phalangium opilio | reverse complement strand
TCACGCCCTTTTTTGTCCATGCTTTTACTGTCATATTTATAAATTTGCCATTAAAATTTCCAATTTCCATTCTGGTGCGCTTTTCAAGACTAAAAAATCGTAAATTTCACCAGATTTCACTTTCTTAAAGCAGAGTGCGGCTCAAGTGGATCCCTACAAGGTGATTTTCCTTACAAACTCCAGTATTGGTTTGATAAAAGCAGGAGGGATTTGTGGGAGGGATTTCTCAGTGTACTTATAAATCTCGCATACTATCCTTCGTTAACCTATACTCGCAGTTTAGGAGAGAGTCACTTCGAAGGGAATCCACTGAAGCCGCGCTATGCTATAAAATAGGATATCTGAATAATGTTTGAAATTGAATAACAAATTAGATGAACTTGAATCGCTATAGGCAACTTACAAGCTGATAGAGCAACTAAATTCTTTAGAGAAAATTAATAATATTGATCTTTCTTACTTAAATTCTGTGACAAAAGGTCGTAAAGCGGAGAAAAAAGCCCCCGAGGGCGAAAAAGCGAAAGCGCCTGAGGGCGAAAAGGGAAACGCGCCTGAGGGCGGCGATAAAGAACAACAACTGAAAGAGGTTGTGGTGGAGAAAATGAACACCCTTTCAGTGTAATTGTAAGTATTATTAAAAATAACCTGTATTGAATTGGGACACCGCAAAAGTAAAATTACCTTCAATTAACTTAAATATTAATTATTCTGAATCAGTGAAATTTCCAAATTTAAAGTAAGACTCAAGGAATATTTTGATTTAACCATGAAGGGCTCTCTATTGGTATTACCCCAAGTTCATAAAGTATGTTCCATAAGTTTGTCACTGGTTACTTAAAGCTTGTCATTAAGTGACCTAGATCATAGATTCTAAATCCCAGTCCTGGACTCCTGGTGAGGCGCTTTCAAAGGCTTAGTAATGCAGACTAATAAATAGGACGATGAAATTTCTACAAAATTGACCGAGTGTACTTAGTTCTCGTTTGACGTTCTCGAAGTAGCTCGAGCTGTCTTTAGCATTACGAAGTATCTCATACTTATGGAGCATATCTTATTAACTTATGGTATTATCAAAGGTTTATAGTTGAAAACCAAGAGTATACTTTTATCATAGTTCCCAGCCCTTGTCTATAGCACCATGTGAAATGAGAAGCAAACGACCCACCTCAACCAATAAATAAATTTTTTGAGGTCAAAGATTTATAATATATGTAAGCTATAAGTACTCAATGTTAGCGAGCCAAACTATAACATCGTCCACTTTATTGACGTTGTTAAGTTATGACACTTGCTACGGTTGTTAAGGGAAACAAAAACACACTTTTGTAAGCGTTATGGCGGTTTTCTCATATTACACGATGCTAACAAGATTCAGTGAATGATACTTTTTGTTTTCCTATGAACTTTTGATATTATACAGGTCAACTGCTTTCTTGTGTTCCAACTTATAATAGAATCCTATGGTTTTTAGGTACCATCATCATTTATCATCAAAATTAAATTTATTATAAGCATTCATCATTCATTAAAAATATAAACCATTAATCATCCAAAATTTTTCAACATAATTATTTCACTAACATTTTTTCACATAATTTACTAATTAAAAATTATTTAAAATTATTAACAGTTATTGAAATTTATTAATAATTATTTAATTAAAAAAATTGTATTACTATTTTATGTTTTAAATTAACAAATATAAATACTTCCAAAATAAAACGTGTTTTTAATGATTTACAAAGCTGTGGAGCCTAACAATCCTGATTTTACAACTCTTTATTTTTAACACAATAAATCATATCAGTACTTTTTCAAACAGTAGACATATGACAAAGGTTATATTGTATTATAAATAGCCAGTGGGGTTGAATTTAGCTATATCGCATTTAGAGCTCGACATTTTCTATCCATTATCCACAAATCAGTGGATAACCAATTATTTATAAATAAAGTTGTGGATATAATACGATTTAACACGCAAGATCTGTGGATAATTTTCAATTATGGATTAAGATAAAGTGACGTTGACAATGGCGAGATAAAGTCGAGCTCTAATCGCTGTTTTATGCCTATTCAATTTTAATTCCTTAGCTCTGGCTTCATCAATTTTTATAATTATTCCACTAAATCACATGTTGTATATTAACACAAATCATTTATACTAACATAAATGGGTGATTACTGTTATAAAAAATATCTATTAAATAATAATGAATTTCTTCATCAACTTGCGTTAATCATTTCGTTCCTAACATAATTAATTTTTCTTAGAGTGATATAAGAAAATATCTGGGGGTAGCACAACTAGATGCTCCCATAGTCGAGGGCCTAAGTTGAAAGTTAGGGAAATAAACTGTATTTATCGTAAAGAGATAATTATTTTACAAAATTAGAAATTAAATTTTTAAAAACGGAGTTATGGACAGCAAAAATTTTAATATAAAACTGTTACCTAATAATTGTCACTAAATCATAACTAAACCATCCCATGATTCAA
>JAEQBA010002291.1:0-69462 GCA_019434445.1 Phalangium opilio | reverse complement strand
ACAAGCACCACAAGTACCTACAAGCACCCACAAGTACCTACAAGCACCCACAAGAACCCACAAGTACCTACAAGTACCCACAAGAACCCACAAGTACCTACAAGCACCCACAAGTACCTACAAGCACCCACAAGTACCTACAAGCACCCACAAGTACCTACAAGCACCCACAAGTACCTACAAGCACCCACAAGTACCCACAAGTACCTACAAGCACCCACAAGTACCTACAAGCACCCACAAGTACCCACAAGTACCCACAAGCACCTACAAGCACCCACAAGTACCCACAAGAACCCACAAGTACCCACAAGAACCCACAAGTACCTACAAGAACCCACAAGTACCTACAAGTACCTACAAGCACCCACAAGTACCCACAAGTACCTACAAGTACCCACAAGTACCCACAAGTACCCACAAGTACCCACAAGTCCCCACAAGTACCTACAAGCACCCACAAGTACCTACAAGCACCCACAAGTACCTACAAGCACCCACAACAACCACAAGTACCCACAAACCCACAAGTACCTACAAGCACCCACAAGTACCTACAAGCACCCACAAGTACCTACAAGCACCCACAAGTACCTACAAGCACCCACAAGTACCTACAAGCACCCACAAGTACCCACAAGTACCTACAAGCAACCACAAGTACCCACAAGTACCCACAAGTACCCACAAGTACCCACAAGTACCTACAAGCACCCACAAGAAACCGGGCAACCACCTACAAGAGCTCAAAACGCAATGTGTTTCTTGCTTAATATCCCTCTAACGGCGTGAATCACGACAAAAACGCCGTAAGTCCAATATAAAAAATTAGGGCTAAAATGCGTGTCTCTAACAGTGGTAAAAACGCCGTAAATCCAATACCCAAAAACAAGTAAGTCAAAGTATGTGTTAATAATGATAAAAATCGATACTTAAACTAATTGATCTTAATGAAACTAAGAAAAGGCACATCTATGGATGGTTCTTTCATTTAAGATGGTTCCCAAACGTAACGAATGATTAGTTTTCTTTATACACATCCCCAATTAAGGTCATTTTTCAAAAAAATCCATGTTATGTCTATGGAAGAATATTGTATCTTTCACCAAATGTCTGATTAATTTTATGGATTCTAAAACCACCCTTAACAACTTTTTCTTTATAGAACTAACTATTAGTTGGATCTCTTTGAAATTTTAACCACATATTTAGGGCCCAAATTTAGTTCACTGGCAAAATTTCAAAGCAGCAAACAGAATACGAAAAAAGTTACGGCCAATCAGAGAACCCTCCTTTAGCATTAGAGGCAGTATCAAGTCTTATCTAAGAGAGCGACCGCTCTCCTAGAATAGTGAGTAGCCCCTCGACGAGACTGAATTCTATCTCCATTTCTTCGGTGACCACATTCCAATGCACCTAAACATTTCTTTTATCTCCTTTTAAAATAATGAACGAATGAACTTGTATTCAAGGTAGAAATGTCAGAACCGGCCGATATTATGGGTGTGTTTGGGAAGCACTAGCCACCCGGAATTTCACTTTAAAGCAGAGTTGATACTAATAAAAGGGTAGGAAAACCTCAATTACCCTCCCGAAATTAACACCATCCGCCAAGACTGAGAAATGGTATACATTCATGGATCTGGAGGGAATTCTTAGAACCCAAACAAAAATAAAACCACATTTCTGGTTTACAGACCCCCTTTACCTACAAACTATAGAAAATTTCGGAATATAAATACTGAGTAACCAACCCACAAGGGAGAGGCGGCCATTGGGGTATTCTCCCTCGCGCCAAGAAGAGACGCCAGAATGAGCCCGAGTTCACTGCTCGCGGGAGGCTAGCCAACTCGCACTGAATCTAGCGGGGTTTCTTGGCGCCAAGGAGGATACCGCAATGGTACCGTATTTAATTTCCGAAATGGTCTATACGGTAGGTAGCAAGGCGGATTTATAAGAGAGGAGGTTCAGAGTCAGACAAAATGCACGTAGTCCGCAGTTCATAAATTACACTGTGGCGTTCCCCAGTTACCATGATTACCACGACCCCCTCACGGCAAGAGAGCGTACGTTCTCGCCCATGCGTTCAAGCCCCCTTTTTCTAGCCTCATCAGCTTGTTTATAATTTTGAATATTCCTCGTTTGCAAGAACGATCACGTGACGCCTTTACCAACGGCTTACGCGCCGATGCATGTTTTTATTTCCACATTTCCAAAACGAGTCTTCTCTCTTATTCATCCTCCTTGCTTTTAGAGAGCCGGCACAAAAATTTTCCAACACCATCACACCCTTACCCCACTCAAAGTAACGAAGCAAGTACCAGTCCATACTACCCCTTAATGCCAATAAGGATGAATACATACATCTCCTTTGCTAATTACCACCTGGTATTATCTATCATTCGATGTTGCTAACAAAGACCAAAATTATTTTGCAATGTGCTAAGGTTGTACAATACCCAACAATGGTCCAAGGCTGTGCAGTGCATGACGCATAAGTTTTTTCTCCTTTCCTAAATCGTAGAAAATGTCTTTAGCCTACCTATTCTCTCCCAAACCTGTCGCGATTTATAGATACAATAGTTTGAAGCGCTACACCCTTTCCCTCTTGAAGCTGCCAGTTTAACAGCTCTATGATTAGACACGGTTATACGAGAAAGAATCACAACATTGTATAGAAAACTCTAGTTGCTAAAGGCTTGTCTATATACATGTACAGGTACACAAACGGGTTCTGATGTTGTAAGACTGAAGTCAGGCCCGATATAGAGTAATGGCAGTACTACCTATGCAAACGGCATACCTCCTATCTCTTAGCTCAGTGTCATGCCCCTACTGGGCGCGTACAGTATCCTCTCTTACAAAAGCGCGCCCAGAGGGAGGGATACACGGTTTTCACCCCTCTCTACCACCATTAGTCTATCCACTGTATCCTCAAAAAGTTTTTATAAATACGAAGTTTGAAAAAATATTCTAACTATTGCGACTGTCCACTTAAAATATCACGAGTGTCCACTTAAAATAACGCGAGTGTCCATTTAAAATATCGCGAGTGTCCATTTAAAATATCGCGAGCGTCCATTTAAAATATCGCGACCGTCCATTTAAAATATCGCGAGTGTCCATTTAAAATATCGCGAGTGTCCATTTAAAATATCGCGAGCGTCCATTTAAAATATCGCGAGTGTCCATTTAAAATATCGCGAGTGTCCATTTAAAATATCGCGAGCGTCCATTTAAAATATCGCGAGCGTCCATTTAAAATATCGCGAGCGTCCATTTAAAATATCGCGAGTGTCCATTTAAAATATCGCGAGCGTCCATTTAAAATACCGCGAGCGTCCATTTAAAATACCGCGAGCGTCCATTTAAAATATCGCGAGCGTCCATTTAAAATATCGCGAGCGTCCATTTAAAATATAGCGAGCGTCCATTTAAAATATCGCGAGCGTCCATTTAAAATATCGCGAGCGTCCATTTAAAATATCGCGAGCGTCCATTTAAAATATCGCGAGCGTCCATTTAAAATATCGCGAGCGTCCATTTAAAATATCGCGAGCGTCCATTTAAAATATCGCGAGCGTCCATTTAAAATATCGCGAGCGTCCATTTAAAATATCGCGAGCGTCCATTTAAAATATCGCGAGCGTCCATTTAAAATATCGCGAGCGTCCATTTAAAATATCGCGAGTGTCCATTTAAAATATCGCGAGCGTCCAGTAACCCAGTTCAATTTCATTGTGGTTCTCCAACTTCTCCCAGTGTTAAGCCAAGAGGCTGCAGGGAGAAAGGCTACAGTTCAGTTTGACCATCTTGGCTGACGTAGAATGCCTCACAATCAAAACATGGCACTGAAGATAAAGCTGAGAGAGGGAGCAACTTCTCCCACCCCAATAATTTCAAACATTATTCACACGTCCTGTTAAATTATCAGTAACGTCCTGGTGTATACGTACTATATAAAAGTCACAAAATGTTTAGTCACTAATCTTTTAAATTGGTCAAACTTAACATTCGATTTTTACCTCATTTTATTTTTGATGTTCATTACCAAACACCACTAAAATAATTATCCTGATAAAACAAAGCATGAATTAAAACCAGGCATGGATATAGTTTTGATGCTTTTATTAATAGTTACCTATCATCTTCATATAAAACAGTTCCGAACACAATTGACTTCATGCGATATGAAGAAAGCTCAATTCGTTTCTTACTAACCGTCTTTCTGAAATCCCGTCCCTAAGAAAGATACCTAACCGATCGCTAAACGCGCCCGGCCCCAAGCCCCCAACCAAACCAAGTCGAATGATTTCTCAATTCCGCGAATTTCCCCTCTCCTACAAAAAAAAAAAGAAAAATTCCAAGAATAAAAGAAGTTCCCAGGTGCGAAAAAGAAAAACCGCTCCTCGCTCTCACGAAAGAATGAGGAAAAGGGGTGCAAAATGGACTGCAAGGTTTTGCGCTCTAGGCGAGCTTCATTTATATTGATACGTGGAGTCCAGGTTGAGGGGCAAATAGAGTCTTTGTAACCCACGTGACGCGATTCATCCACTCGTAGGGTATGGTCCTTTTTTCAAATTTTAGGCCACCGCCCCCAACGCGAGCGCCATCTATCGTTCTAGATCGGTAATAAACCTCGCCGACGCTACCTTTAAATCTTGCTGAATAAATTCAGGTTAGCAAATGTTGCTTTGCCGAGCCAAAACTGGAGTTCGTAAGGCAAGTCGACTTGCACGGGATACACTGGAGCTAAAGCTAGGTTCAATCTAGACCGAAGATCAAGTCCAAAAACTTACTACATTAGCACATACGAAATTAACACGTTCACGGACCTCCCCACCCCAAACACACCTAGCTAATATGTAAATTTTATTTTCTACTTATTTATTTAAATTTAGCTGCCCAATCAAGATTTTATAAGTGTTGGAATAAATATTACCACATGAAAATCTCAGCGTATGTATCAACTATCGCACTGATTCTAAAAAGTTCTTCGTTTGCGAATTGTGACGTTATTTTAGCATCAAAGACGTAACGTCCTAATAATTATATTTAAATTTAGACTAGTTAAAATTAATACATTAATGGTGAAATGAGAACAAACATGATTCATAAAGACTACGTAAAGTTCTGAGAGTGAATTTGGTAACCCTTAATACTAAGAAAGGTTCAATGGAGGACATATAGTTTGACGTAAAGCCATTTTAAATTAACTGTCAAAATTATTACCCTTCCACTAATTGAACAGTGACAGATTTTGCTTATTTCCAAAAGCGAGATATTATTTAATCAGTAAAACAAAAATAATATTCAAGTAATAAAACTTTTAACCAAAAAGATTGAAGTATCCACCAATTCCAGCCTCAAATAAAAATTGAAAAACATTTCCTGTCAATATATTTCTCAAGTCCTTCTAAAAAATACCTATTTGACTGCTTCAAATTTGAACTTATTAGTTTCATATCCGATAAAAATTAGTGTATCTTAGTTTCTAAAGCATGAACGTAAAATCAAATATTTCGACTGACCTTTGGTTCATTTCTCTTAACTTTGCTTATTTCTCTGCTTTGAGTGTGATTTCCAGAACTCTCGTGATTTCCTGGCAAATCAATATTAAAGAACAATAGATTGAGACTACAATATTTAATGGTAGGTTTCCATTTCGCTTCGACAAAAGGAAATATAACAAAACTAATTATCGTGTTTATTCTTAGGAAACAATGTATTTCCAAAAGCTATTTTTCTGCCTGAACATGCTTTGAAAAAAAGTTGCTATATTTATATGAGTGACACGGACATGTTTAAGATCAGGCCCCTAAGCTTTTCTTCCAGAACATTTTTTTTTTTTATTTTCATCATTCTATGTTTGGTTGAAGAGGAGGCCGTCATGGGGGCCTACAGCCTCTACAATAATATTTCACCATTTTGTTAGAAAATTATGGAAATTGATAGATATTATAATTAAAGCTGTGTGAAACTCGTAGTAAAATATTGATGCCATTCATCAGATAGTTTGGTCGCCATGTTGCAAAATGGCCGCCTGGAAGGTCATTTAGATACAGTATACTATTAAATAATTATGAACACTCGAAATAATTATGTTGAAGACCGTGTAACCACGCTTGCGAGATTTCTAAACTCGCCCCACGTGGCCATAAAAGCCTTGGCCAATACTAAGAGTAAACTACTCCGGTTCCTTAGGTTCAATCATACTTTTATTAAACTAACTAATAAACTAAATTATAATTAAATGCCGACTTGCATTTAGTAC
The DNA here is from genome assembly GCA_019434445.1 of Phalangium opilio. NCBI lineage: Eukaryota > Metazoa > Arthropoda > Arachnida > Opiliones > Phalangiidae > Phalangium > Phalangium opilio. The sequence continues at coordinate 63,188 of JAEQBA010002291.1, read as the reverse complement.
AAAGTAAAGAAGGATGAAGTCCAATTCCAGGGTCAAAGCCTATGCTCGAGCATACTACTACATCCTAGTAGTGGAGAGTGACTGACTTAATAATGATAATCAGTCGACACTTTTATAGTACGGGAAAGGTCATAGGTAACACAAGTTGTTAATCCTCTATGTAACCTTGCACCCCTGGAGTAGAAACTCAGGAGGTCCCTTAATTACTACGGAAGGTTACAACCGTCTAAACATTATTGAATATTAAAGACGTGTTACTGATAGTTTGGTCACCATCTTGGAAAATGACTGCTGGATATACTAAATATATTTCAAATATATAAATCTTTTCGAAATTCCTATATCTAGCAGATGATTTTCATTAACGTAATAAACACCAAAAAATAGCTATCTACAAGTCGAAATTAACGATGCCATCTTTAAAAGTGGACACTCGAAAATGATTACCCTAAACTCTGAAGAAAGAAAAGTTATTCAAAGCTGTAATTCTCAACATGTTGATTAGGGAATATAATTTAATATGGGGTTTATACATTCTAGTGTTGTTAAAGATCAGATAAAAGACAAATCTGTAACATTTCGTTCATATTTATCGTCAGGCTGAAGATTTTTTCACAATAATTGCACGTCAGAGGGATTGATTAGGCGCTGCACCTAGATGGGGGGCCTTATCAGCGCCCCCCAATTGTCGCTCATCGTATTCCAAATTGAGCCTGCGGAACTGCACACGGGATCAGCCAGCATGCCCGACAAACACCCCATGAGCAGGTGACAGAAGCTGGACACAGTCAGCCCAGTCAGGAGGTGCTCGGTGACAGTAACGGATTAAGGCATCAGAAGACTCGAGGGGAAGGAGGAGTTCCCTCCGATTACATTAGTGCCATACGGCCCAAAAAATGTATACGCGACCCCCGGAGGGTTGCCAATAGCGGGGGCGAGCCAAGGCAACACCTGGGCGGGGGCGAACCGGCGAAGCGGCCGAGCAAAACCTACACGGAACGGGGCAAGATCGGTCTGAACCAAGGGCGAACCCAAGGAACTCCCGAACCGGCACCCCGAACTCGAGCCCCCTCCACTTCGACCCCCTTTGCTCTGCTCCATCACAGCTAGTACTGCGATAATGTCCTTGCATTGCTAAGCATACGAATTCGGATCGTCTACAATCAGTTCTTTACACAAGAGGTTCCGCAGTTACAGATAATGAGTTCTAAAAGTTAGTCTTGAGTGGTTTAAATGGGTCTTTGGATTCGGAATCGCGAACTCATACCCATTTTTCGGGGTTTAAATCGTTTCGTATATTATACCAAAAGTGGATGAGAGGAAAAGTATGAAAATGGCCAAAAGTCGCAAGTTATCAGAGTTTCGCCGTAGTTGACCGTTTTATTGGCGTAGCTATACTGGGCATGTTCACCAGGCTGGGAAATAGCACACTTCCTCTGGTCCAAAACCAGTTTATTAATTGCTTGGACTAGTTTTTTAATTGAAGAAGTGGGGCTTACTGGTCCTCGGGACCAGTTTATTAATTGCAAATCTATTGGAGAGCAAAGGCTGGGACCATGCAGTCCGGAGACCAGTTAAATATTTCAGGTACTAGGGGGTCACTGGTCCAAAGGACTAGTTTAAAAAATACCCTTATTTCCCAGCCTGATGTTCACTCCCTTAAAATAGGTCTTGTGTTAATTCGCGTTACGCGGTTACCGTCGTCTGCTATTGTGTATGCTAGAACTTCATCGATTTGTGTTTGTAGTCAGGACAGCGTAGCTGGTAATGTTTTAAAAGGTATTTGAAGGTATAATATGGATTTAAGTAAGGTTATTGAAGCAATAGAAGAGCACATAAAACTAGCTACGTTTAAAACAAATCTCGGTAATTTAGCTATAGCGCGAGCAGCTTGCGTCGTGATTCGCGTGATCGAGTGGGCTATGGTTAAACCAAGGAGCATAAATGTCAGAACTACTTTCATTCGCGAGTTTGGAAGTCCATCAGTCGCTAGTAAACTAAATAGTTATTGGCGAAACTTTGATGTCCGCGTTTTTTAACACAGGCTCTAAGGCCATTGTCATACTTTCCCTCTCATCCACATTTGATTATACGTATAATAGAACCGTTGCCACACTTACTGTCGCCTTTGTTTGATCTCACTAAGCTTCCTCCAACAACCGACGTCACTAATCAACATCTTTTCCGAGCGTATCTTCAAGTCAAATTATGGCTAGGAAACGATTAATTCCCTATACAACGAGGATGGGTTCGCGATCGCGATAGTCGAAGACCCATTTACACCACTCTACCTCCTGCACAAGACCAACTTTAAACACTCTTACCTGTACCTGCAGAGCATCTTGTGTAAAGAACTGTGAATATAGACGATTGGGATTAGTTTTCTCTGAAATTTGAGGACATTGTCACGGTATTAGCTAAAATCTTCAGGATGACGATAAATATGAGTTTTGTTAAAAATGTGTCTTAAATCTAATCCCAGTGGCGTCGCTAGGCCTTTTTTGGGGGGGGGGCTACATGTAAGTTCTGTGGATAATTTTTGGGTATGGATAAAGATAAAATAAAGTGGATAATTGATCGAAAATGCCGAGCTCTAGGCGGAGATTGTCGCAATCTGCTATTGCGTCAATAAAGGTTATATCGGACGGACTGTGAGAATGTATTCTGACAGTCAGACCGCCTTGCAAGCACTGAAACTGTGTCAGATCACTTCTCAACTGGTTAGAGCTCGGCATTTTCGATCAATTATCCACAAATTGGTGGATAACCGATTATTTATAAACAAATTTGTGGATTATAATACAATTTAACATGTAAGTTCTGTGGATAATTTTTGGGTATGGATAAAGATAAAATAAAGTGGATAATTGATCGAAAATGCCGAGCTCTACAACTGGTGCGCAGTTACCTTGATCTGCTTGCGCGACTGACATCCCGCAACAGGGTCTAGCTATACTGGGTGCCGGGGCACAGCGGTTATCATGGAAATGAGCAAGCTGCGGAGCCCTCGCGGGTCTCTTCCATAACGGTGTAGCGAATTATAAGCTACGCCGCGGCCACGGGTCTCTTCAAGGCCTGAATGTGAGGGTGCACAATATGCCTCTGGTATCGGTGCTCAATAAAAAAAAAAAAACCGATTTGTACCTGATTTAATGTAGTCGGCTTGGAAAAATAATCCTACAGGGGTTTAAATAACCGAACCTAACCTAACCTCAACAAAGACTTTTTTGATACAGGTAACCAGGTTTAACCAGACTTAATATAGTTCAAATAACCAAACATAAACCATCATAAACAACTATATTAACGGGTAAACCGCTCATATGAGGGCTTCCCATTTTAAGGCACGTGAGACCTTATGGAAAAGGGAGAATTGTAGAGGATTTCGTTGCCGATTAGGGTAAAGGCAACATTTTATTTAAAAAATATTTTCTCTTCAAAGAACCTTTTTCCTCGATCCCAGAGTAACAAAAAGTCAAAAAACATTTATAAGATGAAGCTCTCACTAAAGCCGAGATTGCAAAATAGTGTGTTGTATGAGAATAGTATACCGCTTAACGATTGCTTTCCTCTCTACCCTCGCCTCAACTCACGCTTTAGTCCGTCGAAGATTCTAGGAGTTGACTGTCACAGTTCATACCCGCTTAGCTAGTAAACTTAAATTTAAACGTAAAATTTTAATTTTCTATTTCAAGATTTTTACGTGTAGAAATTCACGGCTCGACAACTAAAATGTAAGTAAATGATTATTATTTTTAATATTCAGATTTTAAAAAAACCTCGATATTTTCTGTAAATCTTCCGTAAATCCAAGAAAAATCGTTATGTTACAGAAAAACCTCTAAATCTACAATAAAGCAAAAAAATTTAAGAACAAAAATTATCATGCCGTATTTGATCTTGGCGAGTACGCAAATGAAATACTCGTCTACGATTAAAGTCACGATTACATACTAAACACTTGGGGCCGTATTCTGCAGAAAAAGTATGCTCCTCCCCCGGACTTAAGCTCGCTGATTGGTCGGTCCGGATCGAACTTAGGGCTTTTCATTGGCGGTGGCGGTTTTGGGGCAAATCTCACTTAAGACTTGTGATAGGTTGAAATTTTCGAGCAGACGACATTGACACGTGTCAAAATATACACCAAATTCAAAGTAGTAATTTTAGAACTCGGCAAACCGTTCAGCACCATGAATCGGTTAATTGACCGGTTTTTTTGCTTTCTCTTTTCACCGGAACTTAGCAGACTACACTTCGTCGTTGCTAATGGCGGTAATGGCAGGTAATGGATTATATTGTTCTTGGTGTTGTTGACTTTAGAAAGAAAGACAACTAAATTATTGTTTTAAATACTGTTAGTTTACAAAATATAAGGGTTTGCGTTGTTATAATTTAAAAATATGCCTTTGTTTTGTGGGAAAATAATGTCGAACTCTGCCCGAAGTCGAAAAGGATTAACACCGAGGCTTATGACGAAGAAACTCCTCTGTAGACTGTAGTAAGTAGTAAAGAAAGATTTTATTGTTTCTGTTATTGACTTATTGTTTGGTTCTGTAAGATAAGTTTCAAGCAACAGAGGCACGCTAGTAAATGATTGGAACATGAAATGAGGCACCATCCCATAGCGAAGGTATTTCGTCATTCATTGGCCATGACCAAGATAATTGTGTTTTGATACAAATATGATTGCCTAATCCTTATGGGTCATGAAAGCCTGATTCGTTATATTTATAATATATATTCCATGACTGTCACAGCCATCTTCCCTGGCACTTGGCACCGTGAACTGTACCTATTTTATAATCAAAGCACCAACAGCGAAAGAAATACTTCTACCTTTTATTAAGCAACTATTGCATTAATGTTCAACTGGTAAATAAAGTTGCACACATGTCTAACAAATAGAAATATTCATATGCTTTTCTTTTATTATAGATTTGTGGTTATGACGTGTTTGACATGAACTCGAATGGGAACTATTTTTGACCTCTATAGTAGGAATTTCTCTTCATTTTCTTCTGTTACTAACAGGTTTATTTTAGCAAATTAAAGATAGCAATACGGGGACAATGTACTTTAATAACTTCATTCACTGTCAAAACACCACACAGCAGAGGAAGGATAACTGGATAAAACATCAGGGAACACAGATAGGTTAATGATGTCAATGAGGAAGATTGTTGGTTGGAAGAGATCAAGAAGATAGTGACCATCTTGAAAGGCGATATATGAAAGAAGACTGCTTTGACAATGGAGAGCGGTAAAACTGGAGGCCGAACCAGTTACGTCCATGAACTCGTAAAATGTACCTTTATTCCCAGTTTTGAACTTGACATTTGTCAGTATGGCGTAAATTGTTAGTTATCTTATACTCGAATTCGGATATTCTCCAGCAATGTATGTAAATATGTAGTTGGTAAATGTCCAACTTTTATGGAACTGTTGGAGAAATAATAATGAAACACAAGAATATGTTGACTCCCTATTTCCTACCCATTCAAATGTTGCAGTTTTATTGTCTTAATTCATCTTAATTCATTTTTGCGTGGCGACTGCCAATACTTTCAATTGGACGATATACTGACGGAGAATCCCAAACACTCCGTACTAACGTATTCCTTACACTACGCCAGATGCCTCGCGTTAAAGGAGTCATTTTTCTTTCGGTCTGTACGGTTATGGAATAATCTTCCCGTATGTCTTAGGGAAATAGCAAACGACCTTTCTCTACCCGTATTTAAGACTAATATCTCGAAATTTTTCTTGGACACTTGGCTCTCTAAAAATTGTTAAACTTCCTTTATTTTTTTATATTTTTGTATACTTGATATTTATTGTTTTCTATATTTGTATTGTACGTCCGGGTAACCTTAAATAGGCTCTTCTGCCTCTGTGGTTGCCAGTAACTTTGGGTGCCAAATAAATAATAATAATAATTTAATAAATACATAGGGGTGCTCAAACATTAAAGACGGATCACTTAGATAAAAAAAATAGCCAATGTGAGATAGAATCACCAATAGGCTTATTAGTTCCTATAGTGGCACATTTTTTAATTGTGATTTAACAATAAAGGGGTAGTAGCGAATAAATCAATAACTAAAGTTTAAATTGAAACACGTACGTTTTTAGAATAGAATGTGCAAAATGAAGGTCATTTTAAATATTTTGTTTCAGTAATGCTTCGTGACTTGTTGAAAACTACAAATATGGGGAATCTTCTTTTAAAACTGCAACAAAGATGATCAATAAAAGCCTTTTTTCCATATATAGGATTTTAGGTTCGATACATGATTTCCATTGGTCCTATATTAATACAATCTTATAATGATAATACATAAACAACAATGCTCAAGAACATATGCACATGAATGCCAGTTCCTTCATCCAAATACCATTCCAACAGACTCATACATTTGCCTACATCAGATAATAATACCATAGATGTGCATTTAGTGGCCGTCTAATAAAATGGTCTTATAGACATTGACAATAAGAAACTAATTTACATCGAGAATCCTATGTGATAAAGTCAAAATAAACTCAAGTTTTATTTAAATAATGTTGCTAAACTGTTTTGAGTAACAGCTCATCATTCAGTCTCGACATTGTTTCCTCTCCATTACTTATTTTCCTATAATTGATTCTTTATTACCATAATAATAATTAGTTAAGTTTGATTTGTTTATCTAATCCAAACCTTTAAAGAGCTCACCTCTTATTTGTATAGGCGCAAATCACATACTCGTTGGTAGTTTATACTTGCAACAACTATGCCAGCCTTCTCTTTAAAGGGATAAATTAGAGTAAAGCATGCTCAACTAATAAAAGTGTTAATACCTTAATAAGCAAGTTGATTACAACACTTCAATGTTGGCAGATATCCTTAGAGGAAGTGCCCACCCTAGATAATTCTCCATTGCCATTGCCAGTGTCAATGATAGAAATGTCATTACCACAAATCTATAATAAAAGAAAAGCATATGAATATTTCTATTTGTTAGACATGTGTGCAACTTTATTTACCAGTTGAACATTAATGCAATAGTTGCTTAATAAAAGGTAGAAGTATTTCTTTCGCTGTTGGTGCTTTGATTATAAAATAGGTACAGTTCACGGTGCCAAGTGCCAGGGAAGATGGCTGTGACAGTCATGGAATATATATTATAAATATAACGAATCAGGCTTTCATGACCCATAAGGATTAGGCAATCATATTTGTATCAAAACACAATTATCTTGGTCATGGCCAATGAATGACGAAATACCTTCGCTATGGGATGGTGCCTCATTTCATGTTCCAATCATTTACTAGCGTGCCTCTGTTGCTTGAAACTTATCTTACAGAACCAAACAATAAGTCAATAACAGAAACAATAAAATCTTTCTTTACTACTTACTACAGTCTACAGAGGAGTTTCTTCGTCATAAGCCTCGGTGTTAATCCTTTTCGACTTCGGGCAGAGTTCGACATTATTTTCCCACAAAACAAAGGCATATTTTTTAAATTATAACAACGCAAACCCTTATATTTTGTAAACTAACAGTATTTAAAACAATAATTTAGTTGTCTTTCTTTCTAAAGTCAACAACACCAAGAACAATATAATCCATTACCTGCCATTACCGCCATTAGCAACGACGAAGTGTAGTCTGCTAAGTTCCGGTGAAAAGAGAAAGCAAAAAAACCGGTCAATTAACCGATTCATGGTGCTGAACGGTTTGCCGAGTTCTAAAATTACTACTTTGAATTTGGTGTATATTTTGACACGTGTCAATGTCGTCTGCTCGAAAATTTCAACCTATCACAAGTCTTAAGTGAGATTTGCCCCAAAACCGCCACCGCCAATGAAAAGCCCTAAGTTCGATCCGGACCGACCAATCAGCGAGCTTAAGTCCGGGGGAGGAGCATACTTTTTCTGCAGAATACGGCCCTTGTTGAAATCCTTTTTGAAAATGCCTAAAACTAGGTTCCCACTTGATCGAAAACTTTAGCGCTTCGTCAAAAAATTTACTTTTAAAGCAGGACTTCGACGGCAAAATTTTTGTTCGGTTCAATAAATACGACCGAATTCCGACAGAAAAAGGCAGTGGACCGGTAGTCACTTGTCACGAGTTGGTATGGAACTTAAGCCTTGGCCTTCGATTTTTCTTAATAAAATTTTAACTAGAGAGCTTACTTCTGCCAAATATAGGTCAGGGAGATTCAAACTCAAACGTTTACAGCATACAAACACGGCAAAAGCAATCACATCTGGTAAGAGAGCTCAAATTTAAAAGTTCATTACATGCAAATATTGCAATGGCAAATGGCGAGTTTTTTACCTCTCCGAGTGACGTATGTCACGGAGAGGTATTACACCGGCCGTATCTGTCTGTCTGTGTGTCTGTCTGTCTGTCAGACCCCACGTGACCGCGTTCGCAGTTTACAAATCGGAGCAAACAAATACCCGATTTCCGGAACGCGTCCGCGGTTCACGGAAATTTGGTCATTCATCTACCAACACCAGTCTTTACTAACTGGCTTCTAAGGACCACAATCTGCTAGTCTTTGTCCATCCCACATGGACACTAGCCTGTAGTTGCTGGCTCGTAAGCACCACCATCTTCCGTTCTTCGTCAATCCCACATTGACACCAGCTTCAAAGCACCACCATCTTCTGTTCTTCGTCAATCCCACATTGACACCAGGTTCTATGCACCACCATCTTCTGTTCTTCGTCAATACCACATTGACGCCAGCTTCTATGCACCACCATCATCAGGTCTCCGTCCATTCCGGCTTCTTCTCCATCGTTATCGTTTGGTTTTAAGATATACGCGGCGATCTGCTACGGTTACGAGAAACGTCTAGCCTCCCAATGGCAGGGCTTCCACCATCGGTTCACGCGAATGCGTTTTTATCTATTATTGTAATGGAAACGAATCGTATATATACCCCAAAATTTGAAGAAAGCGGGCAAGAGGGGTACCCTTCACTTTAAACGTCAATATTAGCAAAGTTTCGAAAGATAATAGGAACAACTTTATTTTAAACGATTTAACTATTTTTAAAGTTATTTACTGGCGATTAAAATAATTAATATCATCAGAAGTGGTATGAGACTAGAAGTGAAGGGCTCTAGCATTGATAGTAGATCCTGGCACTAGTGAACAAATTTGAGGATTTTATGCCGCTTCCCACGCGCTAAAACTAGAGAGAGAAAAATTGGTCGAGTTCCAAAAACATTTCCTACCCCCTTCCCCTCAACCTAAAGCCGCAGAACACGGACCCGGCTCCTTGAATCTAGTTCGGCCGTCTACCACCGCGAGCGTCTCACGTTTTGGAGGGAAAAATTCTGAAACCGCCACTAGAGGGCCAACCGTTTGTGTTTTATCAAGTCTTTTCACTAATGCCGAGTGAAGAATTTGGTTAGCTCAATACTTCTAGTATCATACCACTTCTGATATCATTCATATTTAATTAATTATTTAAGATAAACTTATTTCTATGTAATGACACAAGTGAGAGTTTATATAGAACGAGTAATGAAGATTGCATCCGAATCGAAACACTACACGCACATCAAAGTTAATATAAAGCGAGTAGGATGATAAGATCTCTTATAAAACGATAACATTTCCTTTTTGCAGAATATTATATGGAAATATTTTAAATATTTTTCGGCATTACGATTCTTTAAGTAGTTGTGTAGCTATAAAGCTCTGTTTCATCTTAATATTCCAAGAACATCTTTTGATATTAACATTTCAAATTTGGTGTTTACTTTTTAATTCAGCTTTACTATATTTATATATATAGTGTAATCGCATTTCTTATATTCATTAGATAATATGGGTGTTAATTCTTCATCTATCCACAAGTGCTGAAACGATTGGGTCTGTGAAATAAGATACCCTAGATTTAAACTGGAAAGGACTTTGTTTCGCCTCCTCTTATAGGAGGTGTTAACGGTTCAGAGTGAGCCGAAAGTAAAATACACCCTTCAGTGATACATTTTAGGTCCTCATTAGAATAATTGAGGATACAAAGGAAATTGTTAAACGCTTAAGCCTTTGCTAAAGATCTTGGCAATATTTCGCCAATTTGAACTATGTATTTCCGGTTTTTCTCATATGCTGGTGGACCTGTGTTTAGAAAGTAAATTCGTCTCGGCTCGGAGAGGTTTATTTTGGTTTCCCAACTTGTTTTAAACTCAAAACGGTGGATAAAAATTCCCCCTATTATTACACCAAAAGAAGCTTCATCCCGAAAAGAATCTTGATCAAAATAATTTAGGTACTTACGCAATAAGAGGTACTTAAGCAGTGTTTCTATCGTGGTTTTGGTTATATGGGAACTAAACTTAACTCGTTTTTACCTCTCGCAGTTGGCAAATCTGATCAAACGTGTTCGCAGCAGGAAATTTTTACCTCTCCGAGTGACGATGACGTCACGGAGAGGTATTACACTGGACGTGTCTGAGTGAGTCTGTCACCGCGTTCGCATAAATTAAGAAAATTGTACTTCATTACATTATCTACATACACCATGCACTAGTCTTTCGTATATAGCACATACACGTCAATCTGTCCTTATAGGCTTCTAACACCACCATTTACTGGTCCTTCGTCAATACCACATTGACATCAGTCTGTATTTATTGGCTTCTAACAAAAATACCATGCCCTAGTCTTTCGTGTATACCACATAGACGTCAATCTCCAACAATGGCTTCTACTCTATTATCATCCTTAAATGTTAAGATGTACGCGGCGACTGGCTCGGGTTACGAGAAACGTCTAGCCTCCCAATGGTAGAGCTTAACCAAAGGTTCACACAAATACGGCTATTCTTAACCAATATTATGAATCAATTGCCTTTTATATTCTAAATTAACCAAAATTGTGAAAACTTTGTACATTAGAAGATAAAACGTCAACAAATTCTATGTTTAAAATTATTTTCAAAATAGAGTTTTTTAAAACGACTAAACTAGAATTAAGGTAAAATACTGACGATTAAAATAATAAATATCAGTTATATTTATGTATTTATTTAAGATAAAGTGATAAACTTCTTTCTTCGGAACGACATAAGTGAAAGTTTATACAGAACGAGTAATGAAGATTGCATCTGAATCGAAACACTATACGCATATCAAAGTTTATATAAAGTGAGTAGGATGAAAAGATCTCTTACAAAACCTTAACATTTTCTTTTGCAAAATATTAAATGAAAATATTTTAAATATGTTTCGGCATTACGATTCTTTTAGTAGTTGGGTAGCTATAAAGCTCTGTTTCATTTCGATATTCCCAAAACATCTTTTGATATAAATATTTCAAATTTGGTGTTTGCTTTTTAATTCACCTTTACTATATTTATATGAATTTATATGAATTTATATATACTGTAAACGTAAATAGAAACTTGTCTAGATATTATGAAAGTTAATACATTATTTTAATCTTTCCCTAAGAGTTGTTCGGATATTGGATCTATGAATTAAGACACCTTAGCAACGGCTTAACGATTCAGAGTGAGCCAAAAGGTTAATGATAGATATTAGGTCCTTTTATAGAATTATTGAAGATACACAGTGAAGGATTAGACACTTTAACCTTTACAAATACACAAAACAATATCTCACCAAATTGCTGCTTTTCATTTTCCCTTATTTTTACCTCTCCGAGTGACGTATGTCACGGAGAGGTTCTAATTTCGACGTGTCTGTGTGTCTGTGTGTCTGTGTGTCTGTGTGTCTGTCTGTCCGTTGTTACACCCACGTGACCGCGTTCGCAGTTTGCAAATCGGAGCAAACGTATATTCAATTTCCAGACCGCATTTACAGTCCCGGAAATTGTATTCGACTTACAGGCTATTACTCCATTGCCTGTTTAACAACTCTGTTCATTTGTCCACCCCACATGGACACTAGTCTGAACTTATTGGCTTCTAAACACCACCATCTTCTAGTTTTTCGCCCATTCCACATGGACGGACACCAGTCTGTACTTACTGGCTTCTAAACACCACCACCTTCTCGTCTTTGTCCATTCCACATGGACACCAGTCTGTACTTACTGGCTTCTAAACACCACCATCTTCTATTCTTTGTCCATCCCACATGGACACCAGTCTGTACTTACTGGCTTCTAAACACCACCATCTTCAATTCTTTGTCCATCCCACATGGACACCAGTCTGCACACCTGGCTTCTAACACCACCATCATCCTTAAGGTTAAGACATACGCGGCGATCGGCTAGGGTTACGAGAAACGTCTAGCCTTCCATTGACGGGGTCTTCCGCCAAGGTTCACGCAATTGCGATGTTCTTATCCATAGCTGCGATTCGAAACCCTTATATACTACCTATTTGAGTAAGGCGACGCAACGGGTGTATGCTTCATTTCAAACGCCAATATTAGTCAGGTCTCTCAAGAATGTTTAATTGTTCTTTTTTAAAACGATGTAACGTTCAATAAGGCGAATAACTAACGAAGAAAATATTAAATATTAATTATATTTATTTTAATATTTAAGATAATCTTGTTTCTCAATTCAAAATTAATACGGAAAGAGTTAAAAAGCAGTCTATGTTATTGTCTGTGTGTGTCCGTCCGTTATTACACTAGTGCCGCAGTGCGCTGCGTTAGAAGTTCGTTTTGTTTTGATGTGTAAAGAAATCCTACAGAACCATAATATTCCCTTTATCCTTAATATAAAGTGAATATGATGAAATATTTTTCGTAATTATGATGCATTTAGTGCTTTTGTAGCTTTAAAGCTCTGTTTCATTTTAATATTCCAAAGAGTTTTACTAATATTATTATTTGAAATGGCTGTTTATAAATTACTAAAGCTATACTACATCTGTATATAGAATAATCCTTGGTTTAGTAATTTTATGAAGAAAGCTAAGAACTAGACTCCGGCGGGTATATCTAGTACTATTTGCAATAAGCTTAGTGAAATATAGAGTAAATAATTGAGGCCTGAGGTGATGTAAACTTTGGGTTTTGATTTTCGTGTCTGAAATGAAGAGACATGAACGGTTCAGAGTGAGCCGAAAGTTAAATACACTCTTAAATAATCAGGTTAAGATTTTATAATAGAAGAAAAGATCATGTTGGCAATTAGATTAGTAGGGCTAAGCTACAGAGTTTTTATTCTCTTTATGGTGCGCATTGACTATCAGTGCGTCTAGCTACAATTTAGCTTTGGTATTATCATAAGTTAATTATTTAACGTTAACACTCATGTTGGCAAACTAAGAATATTGTTTAGGTGAGACGAGACGATAGTGTTTACACTGCTAACCAGTTGTGAATGTAGCTATCAGAATATAGGGTAAACAGCTGAAGCGTAGACTTCATTTCCTGTTCTTTTTGCCATTAACTGATTTCCATGGGTCCAAGATTTATCCTTATTGGATGTAAAATGTCGTCTGCTTTACTGTATATTCTTTATGCTTGGAATACTGCTTCAATATTTCGAAAATTTTTACTTCAAAAAAGAGAAATAATTCCATATCTAGGTAAATAACTTTGTAGTAGTAGACCTCTTGACTCGGAGAGGTAATATTTTGGTTTTCCCAACTTGTTATATGCTGATTGACCTCTGTTTAAAAATAAAAAGTGTAATATTTGGTTGAAAATTTTAGCATCGTGTGGACTCGGAGAGGTCTATTTTAATTCCCAACTTGTTTTAATTAAAAATAGTAAGATGTTGCTATTATATCAATAAGACAGCTTATTGGTGAATTTTATTCCAAGGGCGATTTTTGCGAATTGATTTTTTTTGATAAAATAGTAGGCCTACCATATACCGATTAAACATTTTTGCGTTGATTCAATTATAATCCTATGCCACATTGTATACTTCTTATTCAATACAGCTCAAAATTAAATGTAACCATACCAAAGTTGCAAAATCCTGTATTACTTTACTTGAAGCATACAGTGTAAATTTGAACCGTGTATTCCGCGGCGAAGACAGCAGCTGCGATGGCATTTCCAAGCAAGTAGAGAAGGATAACGCTTTTGGCTCCTTCGAAGCTGAGCTTAGTGCTCTCGGTGACGGGCTCCTTCCAGAATATAAAGTCCTTCATGAAATATATGGGCAAGGTGGCTCGATGGGTTAAACTTGCTTCAAAGCTAATCAACAACCTGCCAGTAAAAAGCATGTTTTTGTTCAAACATGGTTCTAGTAACAATGCACAAGGGTCAAGCGTGAAATTTTCCTCATGGAGGAGCATGTTTTGTGTATGTTTCTAAAGTTTCTTTGTTGAATGCTTTTCACTAGTCTCATAGAATATTTCGAAAATTCAACTTTTAAATGTCAAGTATACTGTGATCTTTATTATTTGCCTGTCCCCTGATTTAAATCCATAACGTTTTGAAATAATCCATGTGTAGGTGACGCGTTTTTCTACGATTTAATATAGCATGGTGATTTTTTGAGCCAATACTCACAAGTCATCGACGAGTTGAGCCAGAGGAGTTCCTGCAAAGTGTTTCGATTGTACAAACACTGCGTAGCTTTGGTCAATTGCTGGTGACATGAAGTAAGTTCCAATCAAATCGTATAGGTTTTCTTGTTTGTAAATTCGCTGAGTCATTAATGAGAATACGGTGATTGAGCCGGATATTAAAACTAGATTTCTTTTTCGGATTTCTTCAAACACATTTCCAGCAATCAAGTCCACGACCGAAGCTTTTTGTCCGGTAGATCCGTTAAGAATATCTCGCAATTTTTTGTAGTCCTCATCCCTAGAACTCTGAAAATATTTTAACCAGGGATGAAATTTTGGAAGAGGTAGTAGTGTATTTTATAGTTTCGAGAAAGTAATCCTAAATAGTACTTTAACTTATATTAAAATTTATAACTCTTAGCTTAGGCCCTGAAATATGAGGCAGAAATTGCTTTCTCGCAAATGGCGTTTCCATCTATTAGTTGTTCCTCAATACCACTGTCATTTAATTGTTTTCTATCGAAATGGAATCCTGTGCTATTTTAAATTATCGACTTACTTTGTAAAAAATGGAAAGTTGTCAAAGTCATTAAATCATATTTACCTTTTTGTGAATTAATATCTCCTCGCCTCCACCCTCCATAAGACCTATCGATATCTGCCCTTCTTGTTCAAGCAAATCTTGTACTGTTTCAATTGTAGTAGAGGGCTGCAAACTGAAAAAAGTCATTCCCAAAGCCTGCCAACTCCAATGGTAAAATTTTCACAAACGCCACTGCCACCCTAACGCCATTGTTATATTTTCAACTCCTCCCTAACGCCACACTAAAGTTCATTTTATTTTTGAATCCCTGCCAAAGCCAATTTTGAAGTTTCACACGAATTCCAATCCCTGCCAAAGCCAATTGATAAATTCAATAATATTTCCAATCCCTGCCGAAGCCAATGTGAAATTTGACAATTTTGCCAATCCCTGCCGAAACCAATGTGAAATTTGACAATTTTTCCAATCCCTGCCAAAGCCAATGAGATATGTGACAAGTTTTCTAATCCTTGACCAAACTAATGAGATATCCGACAAGTTTTCCCATCTCTGCCAAAGCCAATGAGAGCTTCAACAAATTTTCTTATTCCAAACACTATAGCATTTAACCTAACCAATTTTCATTTATATTTACCCCAACGTTTCCCAGCCGGCCGTGTGGTATATTAGGACTTATATATTATGAAGGTTTTCCAACGTTATCCCACTGCATTTTTTCAATTATTTTTATTATAAACTTGAACATTGTTTACAGGGTTGGCAAAAATCCGGATTTTTCTCGAAAAAACCAGTGGTATGGTTTTTTGCTGGTTTAAACCGGATTTTATTGGTTTTATCCTGCTTTTTAAAAAGTAGAAGAAAAATAATCTCTCGTGCTTATTTCTGGCACATTTTTTCAATTCTTTGCGTCAGTTGTCGTCTGCTACGTCGGCTGCTTGAGATTCACTGAGATAAAACTCTTTAGACATTTCCCATTTGTAGTTTTGTGTGACTTGTTGTGTCACAGTGTCAGGAATAAGTTACCCAGGATGCCTAAAGTTGGTGGTGGCCATCACTCTGGTGGAAGAAAGGTTGATCCCGTATGGACTGAAGTAGAAAAAATTTCGAATGAAGGTTTATCAGTAAAAGCTCGGTGTAAACATTGTAACTCTGAAATCAGTGCAAGAGCTGAAAGAATTCGATCACATTTGGAAAAATGTAGAAAAAGGCAAATTAATATTTATCCTGAAACTGAAATTAACCAGGACTTTGGTAGACCTGGATCTTCACTTTCTTCAAGGTCTTGGTCAAGCTGGTCTTCAAGCCAAGGTGCCGCTGCAGAAGCACATCCTAGACCCTCTTCTTCACTAACTCCACTAAATGAAAGTTTTGAGGAAGCAAGTGGAGAGAGTCGAGAGACACATTTTTCATTTAGTAGTAGTCTTGGAAATCAGCCTCGAATTACGGAATATGCAACTAAAACCTCTGCTTCGCTAAAACACGCTATAGATCTATCGGTAGCAAAATTTTTCTTCAGTAATAACATTCCATTCAATGCAGCTGAAAGCAGATATTTCGTAGAAATGATGAAACAAACGCGACCAGGATATAAGCCACCAAATCGAAAAGAATTGGCGGGACAATTATTAAATGAAGTTGCTGAAGAAGTTCAAGCTGCTCTTCAAACAGATTTACAGAATCAAAAGTTCGTTACAATAACCTTGATGCAAGACGGATGGTCAAGTTGCAAAAATGATCCGATTCTTGCCAGCAGTATCCACACTGGGAAGAATGTGTTTTTGATAACCTCTGAAGATTCAGCTGAGGAGAGAAAAAGCAGTGAATACTGTAAAGAGGCGGCCATAAAATCCATGAAGCTGGTAGAGGAACAATTTAACCTTAAGGTATTTGCAATCGTAACCGACAATGAAAATAAAATGAAAAAAATGAGAAGGGATCTGGAAAAGGAATATCCCAAACTAATAACCTACGGTTGCAGCGCGCATTTTATGAACCTTCTAGAAAAAGAAGTCACCCCCAAAACCGTATTAAAGCACCTAGTCGAAGTAAACAAATACTTCAGGAATCACCACCAGCCAAGAGGTTGGTTATTAGCTAAAAATGGGAAAATGCCGCAGATACCAAATGCCACGAGATGGAACAGTCAAGAAGCAACTGTATCCACTTACATTTCGAATCACAGCAAATATCTAGAAATAAGAGCAGAGAATCCTAATGCACTTGATAGAAATATTGAAAAAATTCTGGATAATTTTCAAATATTTAACGGGGCTCTTCAAATGGCAAAACCACTAGGAGTAGTCACTGACTGTCTAAACAGGTTGCAGTCGGACAATTGTGGACTAAGTGAAGCGGTAGAAATATGGAAAAACCTTCTGGACAACGAACACTTTGGAGAATATAAAAACTCTATTAAAAAACGTTATGAAGATGCAATTCATCCTTGCCACTTGCTAGCAAATATGTTGGATCCACGTTATAAGGGACAGCGATTAACCTCTAAAGAAGAGGAAATTGCTGAGAATTGGGTCTCAGAACATCATGAACCCTTTTTGCCCGCTGTTATGGCGTTCAAAATTGAAGATAGTGGTGTCTATCCTACAGCCACTATGTTTAAGCAAACGATCATAGAAACTATTAAGCCACATAAGTGGTGGCTAATATTAGCGAGTAAATAGAAGGAAGACACTGAAAATTCCAAACTTATGGTTGACTTTTGCCATTTTGTTTCTTCACTTTTGTCTTGCCCAGCTAGTTCCGCTGGTATAGAGAGATTATTTTCGACATATGGACTTGTTTGGACCGATATAAGAAACAGGTTAGGTTATGAAAAAGCCGAAAAACTTGTAAAGATAAATAGATATCTAAACATTGAAAAGGGAAATATTATGAATCCTTAAATGTTTGCGTTTCATTTCCAAAATGGAAAAATTTTGTTAAATAAAATATTTTCTACTATTTTTGCGTTATTTCTTTATGTTTTTAGAGGTATATCACATGTTTTGGAAAATGTGGATTTTTGGTGGATTTTTCAACGTGGTCTAAACCGGTTTAATCCAGGTGGATAAAACCGGACTGGATACCAGCGTGCCAACCCTGATTGTTTATAATTGTAGTTTTCCTTTTTACGTTTAATCTAAGGCGACGGAAAAATTATGACCCTCTAACTTAAAAAGAACAAATAGTTTTAGTTTCGTTTTCTCTCGCACAGCAATGAATTTGATTTTTTTTTGCGGAGGGACGGCTGTACCAGCCGCGACCGTCATGTGCCGTCTGTGTGGGGTTGAACTTCATGCATCCAGCTTGCGCCAAAACAACCGCGTGGGAAATTCAAAGAGGAAAAATTGACTAATATCACTAATGCCACCCAACTCCGGTTGAATAAAATAAGGCTGGCTCTCAATGCCACCAACTCCATTTGGATGCTATAAATGCCAACGCCAGCCAAAGCCACCTGAATCCAAAAATAATCCAGTCCCGACCGAATCCCGTATAAGTTTTCGAAATATTTCCACTCCCTTCCGACTCCGTTTCATTTCAGAGATAATATTCCCAAAGCCACCCAAAGCCAAATTATTTTTTACCCAACTCCAACTCCGACCAAAAATGAGGGAGTCCCTTGGCTTTCTATGGAGTTGGAGTTTTCCCAAAGCCTTTGCAGTCCTCTAAATTGTAGCGTAGTTAGTTTCAGAGAATTCAGACTTCAGATAGCTTGAGATTTCTACGTTGACGACCATGACGAAGAAAAGCCAACACAATAAAACCAACCTAGAAACGCCACTGAAAGGCATGCGACTGTAAGCTGCAAGGAAAACAAAACAAGTCTCAGAAGGCTAACCGTGGCATCACTGTTGGGTTGTTTTCATTGGCAGAAAAGCTGTGGGTAGAGTAGAACTATTTAAGGTTTTTGACTTTGGTGTGAGAATGCAAACTCGGGATGGTGTTTAAAAGCTCGAAATAAATTTTTGCATATATACAATGCAAGCTTTCAAACGATCAGTTATCAACCGTAGTTTTTCCAATGATCATGAGCTTGGTGGTTAAAGTAATAATGGCGATACATACTAGAGGGCTGCAAACTGAAAAAAGTCATTCCCAAAGCCTGCCAACTCCAATGGTAAAATTTTCACAAACGCCACTGCCACCCTAACGCCATTGTTATATTTTCAACTCCTCCCTAACGCCACACTAAAGTTCATTTTATTTTTGAATCCCTGCCAAAGCCAATTTTGAAGTTTCACACGAATTCCAATCCCTGCCAAAGCCAATTGATAAATTCAATAATATTTCCAATCCCTGCCGAAGCCAATGTGAAATTTGACAATTTTTCCAATCCCTGCCGAAGCCAATGTGAAATTTGACAATTTTTCCAATCCCTGCCAAAGCCAATGAGATATGTGACAAGTTTTCTAATCCTTGACCAAACTAATGAGATATCCGACAAGTTTTCCCATCTCTGCCAAAGCCAATGAGAGCTTCAACAAATTTTCTTATTCCAAACACTATAGCATTTAACCTAACCAATTTTCATTTATATTTACCCCAACGTTTCCCAGCCGGCCGTGTGGTATATTAGGACTTATATATTATGAAGGTTTTCCAACGTTATCCCACTGCATTTTTTCAATTATTTTTATTATAAACTTGAACATTGTTTATAATTGTAGTTTTCCTTTTTACGTTTAATCTAAGGCGACGGAAAAATTATGACCCTCTAACTTAAAAAGAACAAATAGTTTTAGTTTCGTTTTCTCTCGCACAGCAATGAATTTGATTTTTTTTGCGGAGGGACGGCTGTACCAGCCGCGACCGTCATGTGCCGTCTGTGTGGGGTTGAACTTCATGCATCCAGCTTGCGCCAAAACAACCGCGTGGGAAATTCAAAGAGGAAAAATTGACTAATATCACTAATGCCACCCAACTCCGGTTGAATAAAATAAGGCTGGCTCTCAATGCCACCAACTCCATTTGGATGCTATAAATGCCAACGCCAGCCAAAGCCACCTGAATCCAAAAATAATCCAGTCCCGACCGAATCCCGTATAAGTTTTCGAAATATTTCCACTCCCTTCCGACTCCGTTTCATTTCAGAGATAATATTCCCAAAGCCACCCAAAGCCAAATTATTTATTTTACCCAACTCCAACTCCGACCAAAAATGAGGGAGTCCCTTGGCTTTCTATGGAGTTGGAGTTTTCCCAAAGCCTTTGCAGTCCTCTAATACATACGCTCGAAAAAGAAGAGAAGTACATTTCTCCACATGTGATCGCTGAATTTCCTGAGAAATGATCCAACGAAATGAGTCCATCTCTTTTTTATTCTCCTGGCGATTTCAATTGTGCTAAACAGCGACATACACATCGAAACTAAAGTTAAGCAGAAGATAAAGCCTTGGCAAACCTGGCAAAATTACAACATGAAAATATAAGTGCTTTATGTTAAAGCACCTTGACCATGAGCAATCACTCACTTCGGCTTGAATGTTTAAGAAATTTTGGCTTGATTTTGTAACAGCAATTGGTGCTGGTGACAAGATGAAAGTAAACGTGTCTAGGAAAATACGAGACAGACGAGTGACGTTGAAATTTTCCTAGCCAATCAAGAGCGAATAATCACACGGCATGAACAAAATGTCCACATTCTATATCGTATTCAGAATCATTTAACTGACAGTGGAGTTGCCAGTTGGAAGAGACCTCATAAGCTTTCAAATTGGACTACCTCTAACCCACCCCATCATTGACAAAAATTCTTGCTTCTATCATTGTTCATCAAATACTTCACTAATCTCAATAACTCTGAACCAATGAATATTGAGCAGTTATTAATAATTAAATTTTTCTAAAAAGTTTTATTCGTACACTGTAAAAAATTGTGGTGTCTAAATAATGCCATAATGGTGTTAAAACAATGTGCACAATTTGTACACCTTGACAAGGTGCTGAAATAGATCGAAAATAGTGTGATATTTAGCGTTTAAAAATGAAATTTTTGCTTATGTCGGTTCTTATAGGCACTATATTACGTTAGAAAATTGATTTTGGGTACTCATCCTATGTTCAAACTTCATAATGCATATGACTTAAAAATAACAATTTGCGAATCGCTTTACCAAGGTACATTTCTCCGATTTGAATATATTTCGTTCTTCTAAACTCTAAATTTTGCTTAATATTTAAAAAAACCATGAAAAAACACAAGGAATTATTGCTCATTTTACCTAACCACTCAATCTTCATTAGATAATCAGATTATCGCGGGTATAGAGTCTTCATGTTCCCGAGAATTACAATATTTCCATATGGAACTTTTAATCATAATATACCGAATACAAAATCCGTCTAATTGCGGGGGTTTTCAGGCGAATGGAAGACACTCTGTTAATTACCGTAGTAAAATCAACTTGAAATGGCTTAAACGGGGTATTGAAATGGAGTAAATAGGCGGTTTGAAATGGAGTACGTAGGGGTTTTAAATTGAGCTAATAGGGGTTTGAAATGGAGTAAATAGGGGTTTGCAATGGAGTAAATAGGGGTTTGGAAAGGAGTAAATAGGGCTTTGAAATGGAGTAAATAGGGCTTTGAAAAGGAGTAAATAGGGCTTTGAAATGGAGGAAATAGGGCTTTGAAATGGAGTAAATAGGGTTTTGATATGGAGTAAATAGGGTTTTGAAATGGAGTAAATAGGGTTTGAAACTGAGTAAAAAGGGCTTTGAAATGGAGTAAATAGGGCTTTGAAATGGAGTAAATAGGGCTTTGAAATGGAGTAAATAGGGCTTTGAAATGGAGTAAATAGGGCTTTGAAATGGAGTAAATAGGGCTTTGAAATGGAGTAAATAGGGCTTTGAAATGTAGCAAATAGGGCTTTCAAATGGAGTATATAGGGCTTTGAAATGGAGTATATAGGGCTTTAAAATGGAGTAAATAGGGCTTTGAGATGGAGTAAATAGGGCTTTGACATGGAGTAAATAGGGCTTTGACATGGAGTAAATAGGGCTTTGAAATGGAGTAAATAGGGACTTGAAATGGTGTAATAATGAGTTTGTTTTTCACCTTAAATGTGGTGCTAAATATAGAAAAAATATTTAACACCTTTTTCTTTTCATTTGGTATAGTTATGTGACACACGTGGCGTAATTTTGCCTACTTTTAAGACCATTAATCTAAGTAGTAATATTAGAGTCCAACAGATTTCCCGAGAAAGATGTTAAAAAGCATTATTATTGGTGCATATATGCCTAATATTTCCTTAAAACTTGCAAATAATATTTGTAAATGGCGTGAATTTATGATAAAAATGGTATTGAAGTACACCATAAATGGTGTCATTTTTGGCACCGAAAAAAACAGCATATATGGTGTAAGAATGCACCATTATTTTTTACAGTGAGACTCTTTTTAAAACTATTCTCGACTTTAGCTTGCAATAACCTAAAATATCAGGGCACGCTTCGAATACAATATACCTCGGGAAAATCAGCAAAGACGTCAATATCCTCGACATCAAATTTTGATATGAGAACTTCTTCTAAACTGAAAAAGAAGATTCTCATCGTAAATTGGTCTAATCCACTAATAGGTGCTATCGGTCTTTTTACCTAACGTTGGCGAAGGACTTAAATGCTTTTTTGATATGGCTAACACCTTCTTTTATGGTATCAATCAACAAGGACTCCTGTCAAATACCAAGTCTTTTAAAACTTAGCGCTTTAACTTGAATTTTCATCGACTACATTGTTGACTATTCAGGGTGGAAGCATTCGCCAGAGACGGGACTAGAAACTTCTCCGGAATCGTTGGTTTAATGCTGTCTAATTTGTCCGGGTTTTAATAAGGAGATTCAAAGATAAGTCGCGATATATCTAATGAAGAAACTAAGTGAAGCAAAGTCAATGGTCACCACTGTAAGCAGTGTATCAATATTCTTGCATGGTATTTTTAACATTTCAATAACAAACATTTAAGGGAATACTTTACCAACTGTTGCTCTATAAATCCGGTTACCAATGACTTTATCCCACTTAGTTTTTTCAATTAAAAATCTTCGCGACAACTAATTTAATATCCCCATTAGCTTTTGCCCTTCGCAAAATAACACTAAAGCTTAGTTCCCACTTGACCGAAAACCCGGCGGAAACACTGCGTATGTACCTCTGCGGCAAAACATCTTCCGCAGAACGCGACCGAAACAGCTTTCGGTCGGACAGAATTGGTGTTCTATTTTTGATCAGAGGACGACGTAAAATTATTTTCGGAACCAATCAGAATTCGTTTCGGGATGAAGATTCTGTTGACGTCATATTAGGGGAGTTTTTTTATCACCATGCACTTTGAGATTTTTATTAACTCGCCAGTCGCCATTGCCACATTTGCATGTTATGAACTTTTGAGTCTGAATTCTCTAATCGGATTTTATCGTGAGTCGCTATTGCTGTGTTTAAATGTAATAAACCTTCGATTTGAATCTCTGACCTTCATTTGGTAGAAGTAAGCTCCCTAATTAAGATACCATCAAGGGAAAATCAAAGACCAAGGCTTAAGTTCTTCTGGCTCCGACTCTCCGAGTCCCAATTCCAACTCGTGCCACGTGACTACCGGTTGACCGCCCTTTTCTGTCGGAATTCGGTCGTATGTGTGAACCGAACTAAAATCTTGCCGTCGAAGGGCTGCGTAAAACTCAATTTTTTGCCGCAGCGCTAAAGTTTTTGGTCGTCATTTTCGGTCAAGTGGGAACCTAGCTTTACGCGCTTGGGGAAGTGTCGTCGGCAAAGGTTTCTACCCTGTATATCAAACCATTCATATCAGTTTTATAACTGCGAAATTTACTCTGGAACGAAAGAGAATGGATTATTAAAACCTTGAACCTCATTATTTTGCATACTTGAATAATGCCAGCTCGAATAATTCGATTCTCTAGAAGTCTGTACTGGGAATGCATTTCCAACGGCTTCACTTGTTTCTAATTTCAATGTCCTTGCAAGAGAAATAACAATTTCTACAGAGGGCCGTGTTGTCAAATCGAGGCGACTAATATAAAATGAAAGATATAAATTGGTTGAGCTCGATTCATCGTATTATTAAACACTACTGGTGATGTGGAATTCAACTTAAAGTACACAGAAAAAAATGTGTCAAAGATTTGAACACATTTTAGTGTTTAAAAATCAAATTTTGGTTTCTTGATATGTTTAACTGAGGAAAAAGTGTGATTTATTGAACACTTCAATTAATTTTGGTGTTCAACTTCTAATTTTTGTTTTTTTTTTGGAAAAATTGTAACAGTTGAACACAAAATCTTAACACTTTCACAATGAACGCGTTCGAAATTTAGGAACAGCGAATGCGATCATTGTTTTCTTGTTCTTTAGCCATGCAGTTGAAGGCGTACTTCGAGGAATATATAGGAGAGTGTTGCATGAAGGTGTTCAGAGAATGTGTTAATTTAGTACATACAATGTTAAATATATAATTTTCAAAACTCTGATCTTCAGAGAACTTGATACAATTTGCTTTTTTTTGAAATTTAACATAGCTTTATCATCACCTTTAAATTATCCTCATTATACTTACTTGGTAAGTATGTAATTACCGAGATAAGAGTGAGCGAAACTGTTCCCCTCAATTTAAAATTATATCAGATATTTTTCATAGAATTAACTAGAGATGTAAGTAGAGGCCGAGAGAACAGAATGGATTTAAAGATTTAGGTATTCGCAAATTACTTTCGTCTAGAAAGCCTTCTACCTCTATGGTTCTACTTACCTTTTGAATTGATCGCTTTCTTTAAACAGCTAGGGTTGCTATTAAACCACACATATGTAAAGCAAACACGGGCTTGGCACATTTTCTTAGACCAATTACCTAATCTATAAAACGTTCAGTTCCCATTGGATAAAATAACACTATAAATAATTTTTGAAATGAGAACGAGGGAAAGAGAAAGTGGTTTTTACTTTAAAGGTGACGTGTGTCTTTAATAGCTTTTCCTTATGTTAGTATAATTATCCTTGAATGCAGTTAAATTACAGTTTGGGTTTTAACTACTTTTGGTGTAACTGATTAATGTTAGGGTTTTATTACCTGACGAGAAACTACTACCAATGCTTGCACACCATAAGGTTTATTAAAACAAGACGACCCAAGGGCTGGGCTCGTAGTAGTAGCCACTTCGTACTGTACATTACAGGCATTGAGTGAATCGCTCCTCGATGCGCTACCTTAACTGTTTTAAAATGATTACGTTAATTTTTTTACTTCTGTTATAATTATAATAGTGTGACATGAATGAAAAACGTGAGTGAGTACCCCAACGATGAGCATACTTTTACAGTGGTAAAAGAAATACCCGTAAACACCCGTTAAAAGAAGTACAGAAAATCAGAGTAAATAGCTCCTCTATGCCCTTACAAAAATTAAAACCCTTAAAGGAAAAATCCATGATAAATATTTCTTGGTCTTAAAATATTCCTTATACTTCTATAAATATAATACAAGCGCGAAATTAACTATTTTCCTTTTTAATTATTAAATATAAGCAAATTAGTTTGTCACTTCATGGATTTGGTCAGCGCCATTTCTCAAATTTTAAATTTTCTGAACGAATAGGATTGCCTCGATATTTCTAGTGGCGCATCATTTCATTGGTTTAGCTTCCGTAGCAACGGACCAATAAGAGTCCCCACTAAAAGTTAGTCTGCTATAATCGTTAGGCAACCCAGGCTTATGGCGCGGCGCATTAACCCTTTTGAGGTTGAACCTGAATTTACTGATGAAGAACTGAGAAACATAGAAATCCAAGAAGAAAATGATGTAATAAACAATGCCGAATATAATTTAAACTTAGAGCAGCTTAAGAACAACTGTTATTGCGGAAAATGTGTCCCTGATTGGTTAGGCCTCGGTAGCAATGAAGAGGTAGTCCAAGAATTGAAAAAGTATACAAACTGGAAGGACCTCAGGGGTGGAGTAATTTGCTGTAGACAAGTTGAGGAGGTTGTTAATTTTTTGAATGATACTGATGATCCAACGGGCCCTGCTTGTTGTGTAACTGAAGACGTTGATTTCAAATCTATGTGTCAACGAAAGAGAGCTTTAAAAGCTACATATAGAAGTTACCTTCATTCTCGCAGACGACCACCACCCGTAGATTTTTCAAACAGGTAGATGCACAAATTAAATAAATAATTATGAATATATTAGGTTAACTATAGTGATGTTTTATTGTAGAACATATCGCTATACAGCATACCGCACATACTCCCATCTAATTTATCAGAAATTAGGTAGAGGAAATCGTAAAGCAGTACCATTTTGCACTTTACTTGACATACGGAAACATTTTCCAGAGGATGATGCTAATGAGTACACAAGTTACACAGCAGGAATGGAAATAGAAAGATTTAGACCTAATGCAAACTAAAACTAGTGATGATAAACTGGCAGCTGGCCTCGGTAACGTTCAAAGGCATGATATAACATGTAAATAGATCGGATATCAAGTGATAATTTTTATGTTCCTAAATAAGTCACAGTAACTTGGATATTAACTTATTAAGTAATAATTATTATGCTCCTAAATTAGTTATAGTAACTTGGGTATTAAGTGATAAATATTATGTTCCTAAATTAGTCATAGTAACTTGGATATTAAGTGACAATTATTTAGTTCCTAAATTAGTCATAGTAACTTGTTATTAGCAGAGTGAAATTAAATTAGTTGTGATAAACAGGTACAACACCTTAACAAAGTGCTGTGAGATTTGTTCCTAAATTAGAAGTAGTAAATTATGGCACGAGAAAATATATATAATACAGCTTTAACTTTTAAATATTATTCAGGATCTCTAAAATTAAATCAGGTTTTATTATATAAAATAATTCAAAATTTGTAAAAACATTTCAGGATTACAAAAAATAAATCAAGTTTTATAAAATATTTCGGGTTTTATAAAATTCAAAATTTAAAAAGTAATTCAAGTTTTATAAAGTTCAACATTTAAAAAATAATTCAGGATTACTAAAATAATTCTATATAAATAAATTTTGATTTATTAATTAATGTATTTTTTATAAATCTTAAATTATTTATATTTAAATTTTAAAGCTGAATTATGTCTCTTTTGGCGTGCCGTAATAAACATGTCTGTTACAAATAATTTAGTCAAAACAGATCTAATTTCAAAGCTAAGTCGTAGCAAACTATTTTTTATTTAGAATTAAAGTATAAATATTAAAAACTTTGTCAATAATTTACATAATATTTTGAAATATCTAACATTTTGTTTATTGTGATGAGAATTTTATCATATTAAATGCACAATTTAAAATAACCTTCTTCTTTTGGCTGCTTCAATCAATTTTTTTTTGTCAGGCCGCGGAATTGGAGCTATATTAGCTCTTTTACGGTAGCTTTTCATTAAATTTGCAAGTGGAATTTCATCTTCATCGCTTAGTTTTCGTTTTATGATATTTTTGATAATTTCATATATAAATTCATACGTTTTTGGCTCTTTTTGAGGCCTAGCATGCCATTCACAAGTAGCTTTGGAAAAGAAAAATTCAAAATCTTCTTTATTTCTGTCTCGGGTTGTTGAGTCTTTTTCTTTTTCAAAATTAAATTTTCGGTCTATATTAAAATTATGGTCAAGAGCTGCTAACATTGTGCGAGCTTCCATGACATCTTGGTCAAATTCTTGTTGTTTTGGACAATATTTTAGCAGTAGGCTGTGATAGGATTCCAACTTGGAAGTATGAGAAAATGCGCAAATTTGTTTTAAATCTCGTAAAATACTCTTCTTGTTAATGAAGTCATTTAAAGCGTCATAAGGGAAGGTGTCAGGTTTAAGCCATTTTTTTCTCCTTTCTGCTTCTGCTGGAATAGGATCGTGGATGCAATGTTTGTGGAGGGTAAAACTTGGAAATGAATGGACATTAGTGACATGATAAATAACAGATTTCCACATTTCAAGTAAAACATCTGGGTTTCCATCGCAATTTTCAGCAGCGAACCAAACGTGGCGGCTAAGAGATCTCACCCAAGGTTCAAGATCCTTATTGTCTTTTTTTTTACTAATGGCAGAAATTTTTTTGGCCACACTCTTAGCAAAATGCCATACGTCGAATTGATGGTCAATATTGGGATAACTATCCCTTAAAAAGGCTCGAATCTGAATGTGTCGATCAGTTGTGATTCTAAACACACAAAGACCACATTTCTCCATTTTTGTCAGACACCTTTTCAATCCTTCCAATTCCATATTACTGGACTTGTATTGAACCTCACTTTTGTTTACAAGCTCAAAATGGACACATTTGTCTGTCTCTTGATCCAGGAAAGTGTACCCACAATATTTTGCCGAATGTCCTGGTGAATCATAACGCCCGTCAGCGGAAATGGTAACTTGGCTAGAACTTTTCAATTTCTGCATAATATCATTTTGTTCATTTTTCCATGCAACCCGAATTTCTGGAATCACATAGTTTTTCTGAATGTTGTAGAAAGTTGACTTCTGAATTCCGCTTAATCCCATAAATTGAAAAATTGAATTAATCCGTTGAAAAGTGGCCCCAGAGAGCAAAATACTTGATGCCAACAGCAAATTGCCTGCTGGCATTCTTCCTAACATAGGTTGTGAGCGCCACATAAATTTGTGACCACTAATACAGGTCATGGTGACAGTTAATAGAGTTCCACAACTTTCAGATTTGAAATCTTCAGATACATCGATAACACTTTCACAGTCGGGTTCATCACACCGCAGTCTTGATAGAAGCTGGTTTAACTGGCTCTCAAAAACAATAAATTTTTTTTCCTCAACTATTTTCTCGGAAATATGTTTTGGAGGAGGTGAATAGTTAGATGTCGAACTCTGCGGGCTAGGCTCATAAATTGAAGTATTAGCAGATTTTGTAGGCGTTTCCTCAATAGTTGAACTTATGGATGCTGGTGATGAATCTATGTCTTTCAAATTTACAATTGGTGAAACTGGCTGGGATTTACTGTGACGAAAAAGAATTGTTTTGTACGTGCTCTTTTTCGGTGTTGATAAAGTTTCGAAATTAGAATTGTTGGCAAAATATGAGTGATCTTTCGACACTGCAACAATGGTCTCTTCAAATGCAGCTAACATGTCCAGCTTAATTTCTGCTTCCGTACATGTTTCAGTAGCACAATCAGACTTAGAAATATCAGTTTGAGTACCAATTTCCTTTGTCTTTACTTTAAGTTCCGTAATAATAGTTGATTCAACAGCTGGCAACTAATACAAAACGTTAATAAAAGAGGCAGTGTCTATACCGTCTATAAAGTTTTCTTCTTACCTCTATATTACTTTCAATGCTCACCTCTTCTCTCAGATTTGGGAGGTTTATTGTGGGAATAGAAAATGGTTTAAGTGTCACTATTTCTTTTGACAAGTTTGTGCCATGGCGAACAACAACATTTAAACATTCTGGAGGAAAATGTAACTGGCATACCCGAGCAGAATTACTAAATTTGCCGATAAGGAGCCGTCTTTCTGACAAAGGCTTAGATTCTAAGGACTTTAGAAGGGTTTCGAATCCCTCTCTAACCGGTGTTTTTGCGAATTTAATCCACGTTTTTGCCATTTCTAAATTGGTTTCTACATTCGGAATTCTGAAACAACTAAATCTCTTCGCTTTAGAATAAACATTACACCCTTCTATCATACATTGAGACATTATTGCAGTTAACAAAATTGGCAGGAAACCGGAAATTAGAAGCAAAGCAGATGACGAAATTTATAGCATCTCATTGGCTTAGACATTAACGAATAGAAAGCGACGGGTAATGTCGACGGGTAACAGCAATTTTAAAGGGAGTATTAAAGCTTCCATTTAAACTAAGGCAATACCATATTTCTCTCTCGCTTTAAATATATCAAGCAAAAGTAAAACACAAGTCACAATTGTTAACATTACTAGCACAATTAAATGCAATTCTTAAATTACTATTATAATCCCCATCCTTTTAAAATACACGAACGAAAAATATCACCTCATCACAATCCTCACTCTCCCTTCAATGACGAACGAAAAAACTTTTACTGCCAAAGGCGGTTCTCTTTCACGACGCCGCCAATGACACCGCCAACAACAGGGCAGGTCAAACTAAGACCCACATCGTAGATATTCATCATATCTAAAAACTGCCTTTGGGTCAGTAGGGTTAACATGCCGTTCGCAGCACAGGTACAGTGGAAGGCAGGGTGTGGTTGTGGATGTGAGTGGAGTGGATGATTTGGATTGTACAGTAGAAGACAGGGGATAAAATCCTATAATTCAGGAAATGGTTTACAAGCTCAAATAAACTTTAAGCGCAACTTTATTGATTTTTTCCTATGTCTAAACCGACCGTGGCGCGGGCAGCTTGCCTCGTGAAGCGCGTGATCGGGTGCGCTATGAGCCGACAGGCCAGAAATTTTCTATCAAAGTTTCAGTTTTCTCTCGTGTAGGAGGGGGGAAACCACGAAGAGAGAAATTTATTTAAAGAGCTATAAGCAGTGAGCACAAAAAACAAATTTGTGCTCCCTGCTATAAGATAGTGTGAAAACAAATTTCCTCACGCGCATTCTTTATCCACGGCTTAACAATAAATCACCAGACTCACGTCACGTGCAAAATCGCGCGAAACTGCGATGACAATTTCTCACTTTTCAACAAGTTCAGCAAGACCAAATATTTTATATATCCACCTATTTATCATGGAATCTGGAATCCATGGAATTGATACCAGACGCGTGATAGCCATTAAATGTGGTGGTCTAATAATTTAATTTTAAATTTAACCGAGTGATATACATTATGGTAACGAATATTCATAAGTTTATTCGGTATTTTTAGAATAAATTGATATATTTTATTATTAATTAACTTGTTAATTAATAAGCAGGGACGTAATAAACCGGTCTGTAATTTAGATTTTGAATTGGTCTAACATTTTCTGACATCGGATCACCTTCTTCATTTTTCAGGAGTAAAAATTGCTTAAACTAAAAGGAATAAAAATAATTTAATTTTTTCAACAACATTTTCGGATTTCTTAGTGCATGGAATTCACCTCTTGACTAGTTATTCTCAAAGGCTGATTATTGATGACCCAGATGACCGCTTCGTTACAATTTGGGGTCGTTAGTGATCCTGAATATGTGTAATAATCAAAACCAGTGTGGATTTTTGGTAGCAACCTTGATAGGTAAATTGGTCCTCTAATGGAAGTTGTTTGTCCGGAATTTTGAACATCGATTAGATTGTTCGTCACGAAAGATAAAGGACTAGAGCGAAACCAGGAGCGCCGGTCGTCAATCTAAAAATTGACATTTTTTAAACACAAATTTAAGTTTGGCTCATGTCAAAGACAAAGAGAAATAATAGAAAATGTGGCAGGAATCAGAGGTGACACGTGATCACGTTTTTCAGTAATCCTGGGGAGAGGAAATCCGAGGGGTTAGTCGCTTGAATAATCAGGCGTACAAAACCGCAGAAATCGATTACTTGATTTCTAGAATTCTTAGAAAATAATCAGTAATCAAAATCATTTTTGTGGGTAATCAAAGGTAATCAGAAAACTCCGATAATCACTAGAAATCACATGAAATCTTTGAGAAAATCGGAAATAATCACATGATTTACTAATAAGCTTTTGTAATCACCTCGGAAATTACATATTTCGTGAAATAATCACACATAATCAATGGAGGAATTCGAAAATCCAAAATAAACATCATAATCAGTTGAAATAGAAATAATCACTGCATTCATCGAAATTCATGAAGAATCCAGTGGTAATCACGGAATTCACTAAAAATCATTGGAATTCAAACAGGAATCACAAGTAATCTGCGGCAATAAATCAGTGCAAAGATTATGGAAATCACCGAAAATAATCATAATCACAGTAATCATCGGAATTCACATAAAAATTCAGAAATGAGTAATCAGGTGTACAAATTTTGGCGAATGACTAGCCCCTCGGGACAATCTAGAGGGAAAGCGGGACAATTTGCCTTTAGGACTTGAGATGCCTTAAAAATTACTTACAAATGCTATAACACCAATTACTAAAAATCCATCTTTATTTTGAAGCGCAGTTCTCATGTCCGGGTATTTAAGATTAACGTGGACGAAGTGAATCTATAAGAACATTTTTGATGGTTATTGGCCCACCAACATACTCTTGTCTCCTCCAAGTACATACCTCCAGAGCGTATTGTCGTCCATTAATTTTGTGTTCAGAACCATCGTTGGGACCTTTTCCAAAGTGAAAGTGAAACTGTTCCAACTTGAACTTATTCCATCCGGCGGGTCCACCCGTAACTACAATTGACTCTTGGAATGATCCCTGAACTGTGGAATAGGTATAGGTATATATCTATATATATTGTCTGTTTTTCCTTCCAAGTGAGATAGAAAGTTGATATTTGACACGGAGTTTTCTGAGACCACAACAATGATGCTAAAAATCCTTAAACTCCATATAAGGTAGAGCCAATAGGTACGTGAACAAAACACTCTTAAGATGTGTTTAAGAATGGCCCGCATCCAGGTCTTACCTTAGTGTTATCAGAAGTAAGATGAGACTAAAAGTACTGAGCTAACCAAATTCTTCACTTGGCGAAAGTGAGTGTTATTGGTAACACACCAACGGTTGGCCCTCTGGTAGCGGTTTCTGAATTTTTCCTCCAAAACGTGAGACGCTTGTGGCGGTAGACGCCCGAACTAGATTCAAGCACCCGCGTCCGTGTTCCGCGGTTTTAGGTTGAGGGGAAGGGGCTAGGAAATTTTTTGGAACTCGACCAATTTTTTCTCTCTAGTGTAGGCGCGATGGAAGCGGCATAAAATCCTCAAATTTGTTCACTAGTGCCAGGATCTACTACCAATGCTAGAGCTCTTTATTTCTAGTCTCATCTTACTTTTGGTGTTATCAAACTCAATATGTCTTAAAGAAAACACGAAATAAAAAAAATTAAAATTTTTAGAAACATCATTAAGTAAAACCCGAAATATCTGGGGCACCTTCTCAAGTTAAAGCTCCAACTCCTCTTACTATATTACCTCTGAGGACAGCAACTTACCGGTATGTCCATTGTTAGTTAGCGTCAGTGTCGATATTGGTTGTTGAACGTAATCACTCAGGTCCAGTGTCGTCATATACTTATTTCTGATCCAGCGGTCATCAAGATTAATAGGAGATTGCGAAGAACCATCGCAGTATTCCTTGTATAATTTTGGCCAATCGCGTACGTCTATAAAATGCGTCACAAATATAATAGATTTCCTTAAATATTATAGGACGTATTAAATTATAACTTCTCGTACTCAAATAAAATATATCAGTGCCACCAATCGATATCTGGCGCTTTTTACCTAAACAGAGCTCCAAGGATTTGAAAAAAGCTATTTAGGGAAATTTATTTTTATTTATCAAACCAGAGACTTGGTCAGGTTAGATTAAGTTTGTAATTTGTTCAGGGTCACTATAATTAAATTTTCTGGTCATTTTAAGATTTGAGCTTGAGGAGCTATTCAATATTCTCAAAATTGTACACTTTTTAAGCAATTTACTCTAAACACCAACCTTTATAGGAGTACTCCGTTTCTAGAAAAAATTTATTCAAATTAATTTGAAGTATATTTTTAATTCAGTCGGAATTTGAACAACTTACGACAAGTTTCTTCGACTAAAACGAGAAACGCGAAGACGATTAAGAGTAATTGTAACATGACTGACTTCTTTTTAATTATTGTTCAAATGAAGAGCTCGTGGAGAATATCCCACTTTTTTTACGTTTAATTACATATATAGATAGTTGTAGATTTTCAATTTCAATAAACTATCTCCAATGATAGAGTAAAGTAATAAGTAAGATAAAGCAGTCATAATAATTTTCAACTTTCCGCAAAATCATAAAGGTTTAATTTCATTAATACACGTGGTGATTCAGGGTGTATATCATCACGTTGAGTTGTTCAAAAGGTAAATTGGAGTAGAACCAAGGGGTGCGTTACTTGGAAAGATGGAAAAGTGTGAACAGTAGCTCCTTAAAATGATTATCACTAACCAATGACTTCCAAGACAATTTGTACTAATTAATAAAATATGAAAGTTTGAATCACACCAGGAATGTATGGAGGGGTTGGAATGGCTAAGGTCAAATCCTAATCGGCGTGAAATGATCTTGGAAACAACTGGCGTGGCTTAATTTACGCTAGTGACGTCATAGCCTGACGTAAAAATCGTATTTACCACATTCATTCATTGGCTGCCAAAAAAAACCTTATTTGCTATAATTCTTCACCCTCTACCCTACGTCCTCTGAATAGGCTGAGAGAATCGAATATGATCGCGAGCGGCGGCGAATCAGCGCATTTAACTTTAAATTTTTACGTAAAATGTTAAGTGTAACTACTGACTTGCCCCTCTTCCAGTTAAATATTATTACGAAAAATGAGAAAACGATGAATGGAATTTACGAGGTATTCAAGTGTCTCTTTCCAAATTAAATGGGTTAAATTAATGCATTTTAAATTTTTTAAATTATTGTTATAAGACAATCAGCGAATATTATGCGTACTTTATTATTGACGTTTCTTAATATTAATTAAATATTAAATAAATTCCAATTTATAAAATAATTATGTTTTTGTGAATTTTCTTTTAAAGAACCCCATCCTGTAGGGGTAAATCCGATAATGTAGTTTCTATGGGTCCCTGTAAAACCTGCACCCGCAATACACCGGTATACGTTAGCTATCTAAAAATCTAGTCAACACCCAACCCAAAAACCGATTGACCTATATGGCTGAAAATAGCTACTAACTATAATTAGTCAGCTTACAAGTAAAAGTAATTTTATCACTCAGACTTAAATCTCTTTCAGACGATCCAACTTTTTGAATAAGCTATATGTCAAAAAGTTGTATCAACTTGCCCAATTTTTGAAGCAAAAAGTTGAGAAAATCCTTCCATTTCACACGGCTAAACTTTCATCGCCGTATGGAATTTTTTAAGCTCCACCTACCGTGCGACTTATAAAATCCAAAAAAATTGAGTCAGGAAAAATTGGATCACTTTATTGGTGACTCAACACATTCAGCTTCTATTCACACGATCTAACTAGTTTATTCAACTCAAGTTGATCCATACAGCTGAGTCAAAAATTTGGATCATCTGAAACTGAAGAGCCATAAGAAATATAGGTGTGTTATCAAGAATATTCACTTTCGCCAAGTGAAGAATTTGGTTACCTTGATACTTCTAGTCTCATCTTACTTCTGCTTCAGCCAAAAACTTTTGACCATTTCTTTTTAAATTTTTAAGGCTTTGTTGTCAAAGGCACTTTTCTACATATCCCGCGGCTTTGAAAATTTTCTCGATTTGTGGAGAAATAAAGTTAACTTGTTGAAATAGTAATAAACATTGTCAAGATTTAAAGTAACATCCTTAAATACTTACTTTTGCTATTAAGATTCTCCTAGATTTCTTTGAATATTGAAAAAGGGGGCGGGATTGAAAAAGTGAAATCATTTTTATCGATGGGTGAAAGAAATTAAAACGGAGTAGGAAAGCTTCCATTTAAATTAAGGCAATACCATAATCCGCTCTCTTGCTTTTAATATATCGAGTAAACGTAAAACTCAAATCACAAAACTTATAATCTTTCTAGTACAATTAAATGATATGCTTAAACTTACTTTTATTCAAAGTACACGAACGATAAATACCACCTCACCACCTTCCTGTCCTATTTACCATCCCTTCAATAACGAATGCAAAATTTTATACAGCCATAGAGTATACCCTGACTAGAGCAAAAAGGCAGGTCAATTGAAGAGCCTCATCATAGATGTACATCATACGATGTGGCTAAAAATGGAACGCGACTTTGAAGTGTTAAGTTAATAAAATTGACGCTAATGATAAGAATCGGGAGTTTTTGGAATGACATGTGAATAAATTAGCCTGACGTAATATTACCGCGTTTGTAAATGAGTGTGTCGTATAGGACTTGATACGTGGCCTACAAAGGAGTATTTATCAAAGATGACAGAAAGAGGGAGAGCCGTGATCCATGCGTGGTGAAAACGGGGGTAAATCTAAGGTACACCGTGGGGCCTGAGCGCTGCTTTCTCGCGCACAGTCGACGTAGGGGATGATAGAGATAAGGCGAGGAGGTCAATCTCCCTATGCGCAAAGGATGAGCGTCCTAAAACTAAACGTAACGAAAATTGTTTTTACTACCCCCCCCCCTATTGTCCCATTTTTCGGCGGATTTTATAAAGCGCGTTTCTATCTCCCTCTCTCTCTTTTCTTTGTATTTATCATGCTGTGTAATCTATAATCTTACTGTTTTCTGAATAGAGGACCTCACAAGGGGGCGTCTCCCGAAATGTGATGAAGGCTCACCTATTGTGCCAGCGATCAGTCTTGCTATTGCACTAAATAAAGCTGGTTGAATCTATTATCGGCCTCTTTCATTGGTACATATAACAGGACTGTTCACGAGTCAAGCTGAGTGGGCTTTTTAAAGGCTTGCCTAGGCTCTGTTGAAGAAACGGCGGCTCTGTTAGCAAATCTATGTTTTAAAAAATTGTTGCTAGTACTTCCTACGTAAGACTTCAGAACTACTTGAAATGCTATTCCGTGATTAGTAAAAACCGCTAGGTAAAATATCGTTATATTCCTAGGCTAGAGGCGAGAGAAAGCAAATATGAAAACGTTTTATTTCGTGTTAAATTACAACGGAACGCTATTAGTGGAGAGAAAATAGGATAAAAAGAAAGAACAATTTCAGTGACTAAACTAGCAGTGGCTTGATGTTTCTCGGCTCGACTTAATAATGTTTGCTCGGTAATTTAACGAGTCGCCACAGTGTCATCTCTTCTCGGTTTGCACTCGCTTCGCATGGCAAGAGTTGAAGAGCGCGAGCTGGCGCGATCTTGTGAACAGTCCTTTGGTCATTTAAGCGCTTAATTCGGAAACCGTGAGAATAAATAATATTTTTCTTTAGAAGCTGTGACCAGAATGATGGAAGGTGATATAAAATCACTGATGTGGTATATCTCTATTATTTTTTTATATAAAATTTGTATCAGCTTGCGGATGAAAAATAGGGATGTACCGGGTGTTCAAAATAGGGAAGTAGTACCAAAGTACTTTGGGGTTTTTCCAGGGTTATTTGATTTAAATCAACCGATTTTTTCAAAAAATCATTTAATTAAAATCAGGTATTTATTTATTTTTTAAGAATTGTTTTTCCAACAAATGGTTTGAGAAATTTAACTAGAAATGGCTTCTTATTAAAAACAATCATGGTTTTTATATGGATCAAGAATGCGCGCTAAGAAATTTCTCTTCACGCTATAGGACAGGCAACTCCTTATCTCTGACGGCGGATTATTCTGTATATACTCTGTAACAGCCTTATCTATGAGCTCGCGTAAAGCTAGGTCTCAATGAAACGTAGCTTTGTGCGTGCTGAGAGGAGACGAACAAAATATAAATTTTTCTAGATTTAAATTTCGTGAATTTAGATCCTATACACGTATATTTCTTTAGTCTCTTGCCAGCACGTTAAAAAGAGACCTAGCTTTGCGCGTGCTGACAACCGAAGCTGGAACAGAGCATTTATGGAATAGTAAGAATAAGCCGCTCTATCCTTTAGAGTGGAAACAAATTTCATCACGCGCATCCTTGGTCCATGGTTTAGGCATAGTTCAGTTTAATTCTTTTCCCTAAACCTTTAGTTTGTCTTGTTACTCATTTTGTCACTCTTAACTGGAGTAAGCTTCGAAATAGGCTAGGACGTGAAATAGCGGTCAAGCTAATAATTTTTACAAGTATCAAAAACTGATTTATGGTAAATCCGTCTTTGCAAGTATAAATTTTAACTCTGTAGAAAATATCTAATAGCTGCTTAAAAGTAATGATTATTTTGCTTTTGGTTCATATTGACTCAAAAGTTTGGAAGTTTGTAATTTAGTAACTAGGAGTTCAATAAAAATCCGATTTAAATAAGAAAAAATTGATTTCATTGATTTTTTGAAAAAAAAATCAAAAAAATGAACAACCCTGGTTTTTCCAGATATTTTTGAATCGAAATAGTTTTTTCCCCTAAGAGCCACCGTTTAAAAGTTATGATAACAGAGTTTTACGGATGTTGCTTCAATTAAATTAGTTTTGTGTGTCAGTTTCCTCGTAAATTCTAAAGGGTCGTTCGTAAAACTCATCAGTCATAAGCATCCCTTGGGGTAAAATATCATGAACATTGTCTATTCAAAATCTCCCATGAAACCCCCAAGTTCTTTGGTACAACCGCTTTTTTTTATATGTCAGTCAGTCTGGTCACCTTCCCTTTCTTTGTAATATATCAATCAACAGAGACTTTTAGATAATACGTTTCATCAACAGTTGTCACAAAATACGAGAAATTGAAGGTCCAGTAATTTAGTTGGCTTCAGCAAAGTTCCATAGCATAAAATTCGATACCGACCCAAAATAAGAGAATGTTCCTTTGAATATTTATACCCAAGTTACCAGCTAATGTACACCAGGAAAGGCTACGAAATGTTTAGCGTTTAAAGGCTTGCAAAAGGTTTCGTCTTTCTCCATGAATTATTTAGTACCCCTTTTCAGAAAACATCGATGTGCTATACCATTTTAAAGAGTTCATTTAAATAAGCGAAATGCTTGATTTGTTTCGTTTCCATAGCAACCATTTTTATGGACGCTACCAATCTCATTTTAAAGAGTTCATTTGAGTAAACGAAACGTTTGATTTGTTTCGTTTCTACAGCAACCATTTTCTTAATTAGCATCACAAAGAACACTGTCGATACTTCAAATTATGACACTGTCCCAGTGTATGCGAAACACTTAAATCGTTGTTTGGTGCTATACAACCTTATCACATTGGAAACCACACAGATCATTGTAAAATGATTTTTGCCCTTGTCTTGATTAGCATTAACGGTCAATATTTTAAATTATGACACTGTCCAATTACAAGAAAATGCTTTCTATTAATTCTCTAGCTTTATCGAAAATATTCATTAGAAACCCATCAGCTATTCTTTATTTTCCAATTTTTGGTAAAGTTCAGATCAATGTTGAAACTTACTATCAGCAAGAACATCACTATCAGCAAGGTGGGGTGGCGTAGCGGTTAGCGCTTTCGCCTCGCAGCAAGAGGATGACGGGTTTGATCCCGGACTGTGGCACCGGTTGAAAATCTGGGAACAAATCCTTCTGCGTAGAGTTTGCAAGTTCTCTCCTCGCTTGGTAAAAGGAGTTTCCTCCGCGGTCTAACCCGGTTTCTCCTTTCCATCAAAACTTGCAGAGGTTAACGGTAATAGTTAGTATAGGGCGCTGTAGGTTAGCTGTGGCATAGGGGCTAGCCACCACCCCTCTATGCATTGTCAAGGGACCCACCTGTAAATAAGTCGCGAGTTGACTTAGTGTGGATATCCCTTCATAGACAAAGCTCAGATTATTATTATTACAACTGCTACAATTTCGAGCGTTTCATAGGTTAGATCTAGATTTTTGACTGAATGGAACTAATAATCATGCAAATAATTCGCAGTCAAAGGCTATTGCTTAAAGGGACATTATTGGCAAAAATTAAGTATTTTTATCCTGATCAGGGTTGGCACGCTGGTATCCAGTCCGGTTTTATCCACCTGGATTAAACCGGTTTAGACCACGTTGAAAAATCCACCAAAAATCCACATTTTCCAAAACATGTGATATACCTCTAAAAACATAAAGAAATAACGCAAAAATAGTAGAAAATATTTTATTTAACAAAATTTTTCCATTTTGGAAATGAAACGCAAACATTTAAGGATTCATAATATTTCCCTTTTCAATGTTTAGATATCTATTTATCTTTACAAGTTTTTCGGCTTTTTCATAACCTAACCTGTTTCTTATATCGGTCCAAACAAGTCCATATGTCGAAAATAATCTCTCTATACCAGCGGAACTAGCTGGGCAAGACAAAAGTGAAGAAACAAAATGGCAAAAGTCAACCATAAGTTTGGAATTTTCAGTGTCTTCCTTCTATTTACTCGCTAATATTAGCCACCACTTATGTGGCTTAATAGTTTCTATGATCGTTTGCTTAAACATAGTGGCTGTAGGATAGACACCACTATCTTCAATTTTGAACGCCATAACAGCGGGCAAAAAGGGTTCATGATGTTCTGAGACCCAATTCTCAGCAATTTCCTCTTCTTTAGAGGTTAATCGCTGTCCCTTATAACGTGGATCCAACATATTTGCTAGCAAGTGGCAAGGATGAATTGCATCTTCATAACGTTTTTTAATAGAGTTTTTATATTCTCCAAAGTGTTCGTTGTCCAGAAGGTTTTTCCATATTTCTACCGCTTCACTTAGTCCACAATTGTCCGACTGCAACCTGTTTAGACAGTCAGTGACTACTCC
This sequence comes from Phalangium opilio, assembly GCA_019434445.1. Taxonomy (NCBI): domain Eukaryota; kingdom Metazoa; phylum Arthropoda; class Arachnida; order Opiliones; family Phalangiidae; genus Phalangium; species Phalangium opilio. The sequence goes on along the minus strand of JAEQBA010002291.1, from coordinate 22,722 downwards.
TAGTGGTTTTGCCATTTGAAGAGCCCCGTTAAATATTTGAAAATTATCCAGAATTTTTTCAATATTTCTATCAAGTGCATTAGGATTCTCTGCTCTTATTTCTAAATATTTGCTGTGATTCGAAATGTAAGTGGATACAGTTGCTTCTTGACTGTTCCATCTCGTGGCATTTGGTATCTGTGGCATTTTTCCATTTTTAGCTAATAACCAACCTCTTGGCTGGTGGTGATTCCTGAAGTATTTGTTTACTTCGACTAGGTGCTTTAATACGGTTTTGGGGGTGACTTCTTTTTCTAGAAGGTTCATAAAATGCGCGCTGCAACCGTAGGTTATTAGTTTGGGATATTCCTTTTCCAGATCCCTTCTCATTTTTTTCATTTTATTTTCATTGTCGGTTACGATTGCAAATACCTTAAGGTTAAATTGTTCCTCTACCAGCTTCATGGATTTTATGGCCGCCTCTTTACAGTATTCACTGCTTTTTCTCTCCTCAGCTGAATCTTCAGAGGTTATCAAAAACACATTCTTCCCAGTGTGGATACTGCTGGCAAGAATCGGATCATTTTTGCAACTTGACCATCCGTCTTGCATCAAGGTTATTGTAACGAACTTTTGATTCTGTAAATCTGTTTGAAGAGCAGCTTGAACTTCTTCAGCAACTTCATTTAATAATTGTCCCGCCAATTCTTTTCGATTTGGTGGCTTATATCCTGGTCGCGTTTGTTTCATCATTTCTACGAAATATCTGCTTTCAGCTGCATTGAATGGAATGTTATTACTGAAGAAAAATTTTGCTACCGATAGATCTATAGCGTGTTTTAGCGAAGCAGAGGTTTTAGTTGCATATTCCGTAATTCGAGGCTGATTTCCAAGACTACTACTAAATGAAAAATGTGTCTCTCGACTCTCTCCACTTGCTTCCTCAAAACTTTCATTTAGTGGAGTTAGTGAAGAAGAGGGTCTAGGATGTGCTTCTGCAGCGGCACCTTGGCTTGAAGACCAGCTTGACCAAGACCTTGAAGAAAGTGAAGATCCAGGTCTACCAAAGTCCTGGTTAATTTCAGTTTCAGGATAAATATTAATTTGCCTTTTTCTACATTTTTCCAAATGTGATCGAATTCTTTCAGCTCTTGCACTGATTTCAGAGTTACAATGTTTACACCGAGCTTTTACTGATAAACCTTCATTCGAAATTTTTTCTACTTCAGTCCATACGGGATCAACCTTTCTTCCACCAGAGTGATGGCCACCACCAACTTTAGGCATCCTGGGTAACTTATTCCTGACACTGTGACACAACAAGTCACACAAAACTACAAATGGGAAATGTCTAAAGAGTTTTATCTCAGTGAATCTCAAGCAGCCGACGTAGCAGACGACAACTGACGCAAAGAATTGAAAAAATGTGCCAGAAATAAGCACGAGAGATTATTTTTCTTCTACTTTTTAAAAAGCAGGATAAAACCAATAAAATCCGGTTTAAACCAGCAAAAAACCATACCACTGGTTTTTTCGAGAAAAATCCGGATTTTTGCCAACCCTGATCCTGATTCATTATGTTGAAATATGCTGTCTTGAATTTTTTCTGATTTTTTGAAGAGCTATTTATAGTTTTAAACAACAACAATTGAAGTTTTGTATCCAAAACATGCATTTGAATTTTGGTAAAGCGACCTACCGCCCAAAAAGCGCCCGCAATTTATAAGAGGCAATCCCCAAAGGTTTTCTCAGGCGAGTCTCATTTGCGTCGTCTGCATTAGGTTCAGAATCTATTCTACTTTTTAGCACTCGAAAGAAAAACGCGGGTTCGATCAAAGTTAAGAATTAATAAACAAGTCCCTAGGACTCGTGACCCTCTGTTTTTGAATAAAAAAACTAGTCTGAGTAATTAATAAAGTGGTTTTGGACCTGTAAACTTGTCTTATTTCCATGGCTGGTCAACTTGGGAACTCAGCTTTTCCCGTTTGAAGCAGACAACATACAACTTAATATTTTCTAACCCTCACTGTATTGGCTGATTTGTCTCTATCCCAAAAGAGGTTTTTATTGGCCAGTAGGTAAGTGCGCTCAAATCGAGACCCATTACTAAGCCTAACAAATTTAAAAAAAAATTAATTTTCATTGAAAACATTGTTTGAAAAGTCAGAAAAAATTTGAGACTTCATATTTAATTGAAAGGAACTAGGAAAAACAAAAAAACGCCACTAAGATTTTCAGCTGAGAGTCTCCCTTTATCGCACCTTCCTATTGCCGCATGCTAATTGCTGGGATAGCTTTTGGCTACTTAATAGAGCCTGTCACCGACTGAAAAGTGATAGTCTATTTACCTCGAGTTCTCTGAAGACCAAAAACGTCCAAATTTGCTATTTCTTAAAGTCTCTACTAAGTTAGAGTCGAGTTAATTCCAAGTTTTTTGTAAAAAATAAAACAAATAAGTGATTCAAGCTTTATTTTGCCGTCCAAGTGGCTACAGGTGAAAATTTTAAAAGTGTCTAATTTTAGAAAGAAATGTTTTGGTACTTTTTGCAAAGGGTTGGTCCTGCCCAGTACCCTTACAGAAGGCCGGGTCCGGGGGACCAATGAAATACTGTCTTTCTAGGGTATAAGTCGTTCTTGCTCATCCCCATAGAAGTGGTGTTTTTCTAGAAAGGTTGTTTTAAAAACACGTTGTTTTTGTCGGTTTTCCATTTTTGTTAAGTTTCAAAACATGTTGTTTTCAATTTCTATTTTTTACATTTTATTCTAAAATTATTTGAAGTTATTTATCTTTAAGTTAATTTAATTTAATTTTGATTTAATTGAAATTTTTCGTGATACTTTCTACACCCTTTAAGGCTTTGCCTAAAGCATTTGTAGAGCTTTTGGGAAATTTAAATTATAGGGAACAATTGTTGTATTCGTAAAGAATAAAATGTTTTATACAGATATCATTGATGGCTTTATAGTTCCGATCGATCGTAACCTCTTATATAAAAAAAACTAAATAATCATCTCATAAATTTCTGAAGATAATCGACTATTTAGCAGACAGGTATTTTTACCTCTCCGAGTGACGACGGTACGGAGAGGTATTACACTGGACGTGTCTGTGTGTCTGTCACTGTGGTAGCCGTTGGCAAATCGAAGCAAACGTGTACGCAATTTCTGGACCGCGTTCACAGTTCACCAGAAAGCCATATTGGCTTCTACTCCATTATCATCGTTAGGGTTAAGATGTACGCAGCGATCGGAAACGAGAAACGTCTAGTCTCCCAATACCAGGGCTTCCACCAAAGGTTTACTGTGAATCAATCGCCTTATACAGGGTGTTTCTGAAAAGTCCATCACAAATTAAGGGGCGTGTTTATGGGACCAAACTGAGCGGAAAGTACCAAAGAACATGGGGTGTACAACATTTAGTTACGGAGATATGGCCTTCCAAACATTCGCCCCTAAAACAAGGAAATATCCAAAAATGAGGAGTAACACTTAAGACCGACTAACCAGCTTGTTTAAAATTACTAGACAATTTCAATAGCCTTTAATCGAACAATTGATTTCTACCTTTACTAATCAGAAGCGTATAAATGAGTAGAAGTATGCCTACGGTGGTAATGTAAAATTAATCCCAAGTGACATGATGTTTCAAGATCTTCCCAGCACCAAGTAAAATGGTTCTGATTGAAGGGACTTTTATTAGCACAGCGTAAACAACGTTATTTTCAGGAATTAGTCCAAATGTCCACGGGCGGCATTACAAAAACGAGGCAGTCTTTCGAATGATACTTGGACATGTTGGAAGATCCCTGGCTTGTTCCTGTTATCTCAAACCGTAAAAAGCTACGCAAATCTTCATCATCACGGACAACACTCTTGTACGTTAGGTATGACCTTGAGAAAACCTAAAAGGACATCTCGAATGTATTTGAAAAACCCATCTCCAATTAAGGGGCGTGTTGTTTGTTTCCAACAGAGTAAACTCGCCCAGAGAACAATTACAATGCAGAGCCACGTTTCGGCGTTAATGGCCCACAAAGGTGGTCCCAAAAACAAGAACAAACTTTAATTTGTTTCGTTCAGTAAGTGTTTCATGTGTCATAGATAAAACGCCATGATTAATGCACGAAGAAAATGAATTTATTGACAAGTTTTAACATTTAATTGCAACTAGTTACAAAAATTGTTCAAAGTGTTCACCACCCGCGTTAAGGCACACATTAGCACGTCTTACAAATGATTCCCTTACACGTTGAAAAATGCCTGGAGTTTCACGAATTGTTTGACAGCCGTGAATTATTCGTCGACGTAGCTCTTCAACATCGGGCACTTCAGTCTGATAAACTAAGTCTTTCAGGTGGCCCAAAAGAAAGAAATCACAAGGGTTCAGATCGGGTGATCGAGCAGGCCACTCCACAGGTCCACCTCGACCTAACCACCGCAAAGGGAAGGTCGCGTTAAGATAATTTCGGACCGCGATGCTGAAATGTGGTGGTGCACCATCGTGCATGAACCACATTCTGTTTACCAAACCTAAGGGTACGTCTTCGAGTAGTTCCGGTAAATCGTCCCGTAAGAACTGCAAGTAAGCCACACCGTTTAGTCCATACATTAGGTGCATATCCGCATATTCGGCATTTGTGAAGAAAGGCATTGTAACAGACTTCGTTGAATTATGAGTTTAATAAAACAAACACATGTACGTGAAACCTCTTTTATTCCTTTCTTAAAAAACATAGTGCTCTGTTTTAGTGCTCTGTTTTTTAAGAATAGGCGAAGTTCTCACTATTTTCGAGGACGATCCAAAAACAAGCAGCCGCCAATTGGTTTGCTGATTAAGAAAAAACCACACGCAACTTGCGTTAGAATTCACAAAGTACAATTCAGCTTAAACGTGTGGTGTAGTATTGTGGGTGACAATTTAATTGGGCCATATTTCCTAGAGCCCAGGTTAAACGGTGTGGCTTACTTGTAGTTCTTACGGGACGATTTACCAGAACTACTCGAAGACGTACCCTTAGGTTTAATAAACAGAATGTGGTTCATGCACGATGGTGCACCACCACATTTCAGCATCGCGGTCCGAAAACTTGTCAATAACATTTTCTTTGTGCATTAATCATGGCGTTTTATCTATGACACATGAAACACTTACTGAACGAAACAAATTAAAGTTTGTTCTTTTGTTTGGGACCACCTTTGTGGGCCATTAACGCCGAAACGTGGCTCTGCATTGTAATTGTTCTCTGGGCGAGTTTACTCTGTTGGAAACAAACAACACGCCCCTTAATTGGAGATGGGTTTTTCAAATACATTCGAGATGTCCTTTTAGGTTTTCTCAAGGTCATACCTAACGTACAAGAGTGTTGTCCGTGATGATGAAGATTTGCGTAGCTTTTTACGGTTTGAGATAACAGGAACAAGCCAGGGATCTTCCAACATGTCCAAGTATCATTCGAAAGACTGCCTCGTTTTTGTAATGCCGCCCGTGTACATTTGGACTAATTCCTGAAAATAACGTTGTTTACGCTGTGCTAATAAAAGTCCCTTCAATCAAAACCATTTTACTTGGTGCTGGGAAGATCTTGAAACATCATGTCACTTGGGATTAATTTTACATTACCACCGTAGGCATACTTCTACTCATTTATACGCTTCTGATTAGTAAAGGTAGAAATCAATTGTTCGATTAAAGGCTATTGAAATTGTCTAGTAATTTTAAACAAGCTGGTTAGTCGGTCTTAAGTGTTACTCCTCATTTTTGGATATTTCCTTGTTTTAGGGGCGAATGTTTGGAAGGCCATATCTCCGTAACAAAATGTTGTACACCCCATGTTCTTTGGTACTTTCCGCTCAGTTTGGTCCCATAAACACGCCCCTTAATTTGTGATGGACTTTTCAGAAACACCCTGTATACTCTAAATTTCCTTAATTTATTAAAGAGGCATACACTCGAGTTCAAACGTGAACAATAGTTATGTTTAAAATTAAGCCAAATTAATGACGATTAAAATATTTAATGTCAATTATATATATTTAATTATTTAAGAATAACCTTTTAAATGCGTCTCGACTCGGAGAGGTTTATTTTGATTTCTCAACATATCTGAATTTATAGTATACAGTTAGAGGTTTAAAATTGAGCATAAAATAATTTATTTAATATAACAAAACCAATTTTTCAAAAAGAAATTTATCTTGTTTATGTGGATGGAATTGGAATTATTTGGTTAAACAAATCGGTGTACGAACCCTTAATGTATTTTGTATGCTTGGAGAGAACCCCCTTGGAAAATTGGATTTCCAATGGAAATTTTGGTGCAATACATGGCTTGAAATATTATACTCGTAACCCGATTACTATGTTCAAGAAAATTTTACTAGGAAAGGTCTGAATTAGCAAATACCGTCATCATTCAGAACCGAACTATGATTAGGAAATAATGGAAATTTATACAATTTTGAATAGTAAAATTTAGTTCTAATATTACTACTAAATTTTTACACATTAATCGATGTATAAATTTACTGGAAATCCAAATTCTGATAACAATTTTTTTTTCTCTGAAGATGAAACGCTACATTGAAGAGAAAGAATATATCATCGACTATTTATCAGCAAGGTAATCGTATGGACGGTCAAAACCATATATAAGTTAATCACTTAACAACTTCATATTTTCAAATAGGAACTTTATTTGTTTATGCGGATGCGATTTGCGTGCTGAAGTCTATAAATTCGTTGTAAGTACTTTAAATAATGTGGTGTGTTCATTAAGAGGCTTCGTTTGACTTAAAGTTCCTCTTAAAAATAGGTCATTTGTTTCGTGTCAAACAAAGCTTGAGAACTATATTCTCGTGCATCGAATATGTGTTAGTATACTTAATTTAATTATATTTGATTAGGAAAAGTCTGAATTTGAAAATACGTCAATTTTTAATACGACTAAGGCATGCAAAAAATTAACAGTAACGGAATATGCCAATCTCTCGGACAACGTAAGTGCAAGCAAATGTGGATGAGAGGGAAAGTATGACAATGGCCATAGAGCCTGTGTTAAAAAACGCGGACATCAAAGTAGTTCAGACATTTATGCTCCTTGGTTTAACCATAGCCCACTCGATCACGCGCATCACGACGCAAGCTGCTCGCGCTATAGCTAAATTTTTGTTTTAAACGTATCTAGTGTTATATGCTCTTCTATTGCTTCGATAACCTTACTTAAATTCATATTATACCTTCAAATACTCTGTCCTGACTACAAACACAAATCGAGGAAGTTCTAGCATACACAATAGCAGACGACGGTACCGTATTAACCGCGAATTAACACAAGACCTATATTAAGGGAGTGAATAGGCCCAGTATAGCTACGCCAATAAAACAGTCAACTACGGCAAAACTCTGATGACTCGCGACTTTTGGCCATTTTCATACTTTTCCGCTCATCCACTTTTGGTGCAAGCAACTACTAAATAAAAATTGCAGAGCAATAGTTTTACTTTTAACTTCATGTTCTATTTACAAGAATATGTATTTTTACTCAGATTTTACACATTGAGGGAAGAACTTTTTCCATTGGTAAAATTCTGGAAGATGATTTTATGAGAAGTCGAACAAGTCACGCTCCAATTTTCTTCGATTATGAGGAAGCCATCACTATTTCTAATCCAGTCGTAAAAGAAACCACAAGTCTACAGCTCCTAGTGATCGACTGGGAAGTATGTAAATTTTAACGATGCTATGAATTTGGTCTGATCAGTTTATCCTTGATAGGATATCTTTTTTTAAAATAGTTGTAACGATTTTCCCATCTGAAACGTAGAAAATAAATAAGAATCTTAAGTTAGACATAACCTATAAGTTTTAAGGCTACTTAAACCTTAACATTCGTAAAAAATTCTTGTGAATGAATAATCTTACTCTCGGCGGGCTGTGAGATAGTCATTTTGGTAACATTGTTTAAAATATTGAGGATAGGGGAAATCGTGTTAAACCTTTACCAATCCGAGTGACGATTATATCACTGAGAGCTATTACATTGGTCGTCTATGTGTGTATGTCTCTCTGTTGTTAACCAAATTCTCGAGGCACATTTCGCGTCGACTGAAATTTATCACGAAATTTGAGAAAATTTGCGCGCGATGTGACAATCGTGGCGCGAGACATTGAGCGTGCCACGAGAATTTTGGGGAATTTTGAAGAATAGTACCTCCACCGCCAATTTTTTTATTTTTTGTTTGTTTTAGACTCGTTAGACCGTGAAAAAAATATGGTCCTAAAATTTTTTGCCGCAAATGATTATTAATGGTAGAAAATCAAATTTTAAAAATCGTGTAAAAATAGCAGGAAATTCAAATTTGACATGTTTACCAAGTGATCTAACCTAACCTAGGGAATTTTGAAGAATACATGTGTTTGACGCCTTATTCATTCTCCTTGCCAGGACCCTCCATAATATATTAAGCAGTGCCTATTATACATACTAATTACAACCCTTAATTATCTTTTGCGCTTATTATAATGATATGCAATGAATAGAGTAAGGTGTGAGCTTTCATTTGGTATATATTTTATTATATTTCGGGGTGCAGGTACTATTCTTCAAAATAGCCGAATTTTGTTAAAAAAAGGCAGAGTGTTTCGCGATTGGCAGGACGTCCTTATTTAAAATTATCCTTAATATCTGAACCTAATTTGAATTTTAAAATCATTCGGGAGTATTTCCTGAATGTTTCACTATGCTAACGGGTTTTATAATTAGTTGAAGAATCGATAACAAATCAATTGAGTTTCGTTTTCACCCTCCCTTTAAAGAAATGCAGCGCGTGTTGGTGCGTGGGTTAAAAGGGCTTTTTAAACCAATGCAAATAGGTCAACTTCGGTCAACTCATACCTTTTCAGAATTTGCTAGTGCTATAAAGTTAGGTTTTGAAAAAGTGTACAAACTTGGGTCGGTAAACCTTGGGACTTATTCGCAAAAAATAATTACCTCGTAATGTTAAACTCAATAGACATTAACATTACGAGATCGGATTCAGTATGAATAGAAAATACCGATTTTCTAGAGAGCCAGGTGTAATGACGGTAACAAGAGCTATTGGGTTATAGCTTCGGAGCATCCATAATTTTATACACATCCTCTTTTAGTTTGGCCAGAAGTAAGATGACACTAGAAGTAAAGAGCTCTAGCTTTATTAGCATATCCTGGCATTAGTGAACAAATTTGACGATTTTATGCCGCTTCCATCGCGCCTATACACTAGAGAGAAAAAAATTGGTCGAGTTCCAAAAACATTTCCTACCCTCTTCCCCTCAACCTAAAGCCGCGGAACACGGACGCGGGTGCTTGAACCTAGTTCGGCCGTCTACCGCAGCGAGGGTCTCACGTTTTGGAGGGAAAATTCAGAAACCGCTACCAGAGGGCCAACAATAGGTGTGTTATCAAGATTATTTGGTAAGCTCAGTACTTCTAGTCTCATCTTACTTCTGGTTCGGTTAAAGATATTGACAAGATAAAAAATTTTGCCAAGAAACTAAGAAAAATGTTAAGGTATAGCGAATAGGATAGTGTTTACACGCCAACCTAGTTGTGAATACATTTTCAAATAACGCTTGAATAGTTCTCTAACTTTAATTTCTTCAGTTGCAATAATTGCATATCAAGATAAAAAGTTTGTACGACTCGGAGCGGTAGTATTTTAAATTTCCAACTTGTTTTTCCTTTACGTGTCATTATATTTATTTTACTAAAAAATTTAATTGAAATAGGCCAGCGTTATTCTGTTCTTCGCAATTTTACTTTTCTGTCTTTTGCTATGGAAAACCAAGGACAAGATTGTGTTCAAAATGAAAAGAACATTTCATTTCTCGGATATAATTCTGTTGCTTATGGAAGTGGTTTCGATATTTTTTTTTAAATGTAAAGCATTAAATTTCAATATTAATATAATTTTCTTCCTGATTGGCAGCAAAAAATTTTTTTCAGCTTTTAGTACAGTATCTAAGAACTATATTTGGAAATTCTTGTGCGGTTCGTGGCTACTCGGAGCTCTTCTTCTGACCTACGAAATGTCAGGATACATGAAAACCAATTTCACTATTAAAGAATATTTGGTTGTTGATAGCTTAAACGATGTTTTTAACATGACGATTAAACGAATACATCTTGCTTTTTCTGAATACTTCACTGAGACAAGATTTTTTTGCAACATGGAATTTCCAGTGAGATAAAAAAAATAATACATTTAAGAGTTAATTAATGTTTAATATTCTAGCCCACGTACGCGTACAAGTATTTCGATCCACATATGATAATCTGCAGGTTTAAGATAGTAGTACCAGACGCCATTGAAAAGCATAGCTGCGAATACGATTTAGCCATCGAGAATAAAGCGTGGTTCAGCTTAACTACCAAGAATGAACTTTACGATTTGATGGAGGAAGAATACAAGTGCACTGAAACACAGCAGTTGGACTTTTACATTGGGACTCAAAGTTACCGGAGTGAATTCTTTTTCCTTTACATCAAGTCCTTTCGTGTCAGACAAGATATCAAGGAATTAGTAGTCAGATCGTAAGTGTAACTCACGCCCACTAAGTTACTTCGATGAGAGAAAGAGACATTTTTCGTGTCAGGTAGTTGGATGTTTAACAACACCATTTGTAAAACGTAGACTAAAAAACTTCGGCTACAATCGAATATTGTCTAAGTAAAAACCTACATTACTTTTCGTTAAACTTTACCTCGTTTAAGTCTGGGTTCTATTACATCTCTAAGAGAAAACACATGGTCAGTTCTGACAAATAGACGAATAGGGGTTTACTCAGAACATCTAAATTTAGGAAACTGTCACTTAAAAAGAGCAATTGTTTCATTTTTAAAACACTTAAATTCCTCAACAAAACTTTGATGTAATTCCAGGCCTATCACAGACAAAGAATAGAAACCGCTAGTCGTAGATCATAGTAAAATACTCACTTGTTTCTATCATGGAGTAGATAATTTGAAGTTTTTACCAGGTGTCTATTGCAAATATCTCGCAAAGTTTTCAAACCCTGGTTATAAATAAGAAAATTCTCCATGTGGTCTGTTCCACCCTTGTTTTAAAATAGGATCATATTCTTATTTTTGACTCAAATATATATAATCGCTGTTTCCAGTTGCGCTGAAAGAATTGAGCATGTTTAATTGAAAGGCAAGCTTCGACATAATATTTTTTATATTACATTGAGTCATATCTCTAAGAATATGTCGGCTAGAATCGGGGCTTTGCATATGACATGGACTTAACACCTTTTATAAGGAATAAAGATAGGCACAAGAGACAAACGTCTGCAAAAAATTAGGATCTAATATAACGGTCACTTGAAATTTCACATCATGGTTTAATGGTAGTCACGTGAGTGTTGTATTGATGTGTTTTCTCTGCGCTCATAGATAATGGGTCCAAAAAACCTTGTCTTTTGAAACGCGTGTTCATGGCCCCAAATCCATGTGTTTTTTGGATATCTAATATATGTGCATACATCTATTTCATTTCTAAATCAACAGGGTCTTAAATATTATGGAGCGCGATTTTATCCACTATAAATCAATTCCGAAGAAAATTATTTACGAGATGTCAAGATGGAGAAGACCTCCAGAGGAAACGTCACCTTTGGCAATCAAAGTAGTCAGTGGATCCTTTCTCTTGTGGCTTATGGGTCTCGCTATTTCATCGGTCGTTCTCATCGGAGAAATGTTTTTAATCAACAAAGAGTATTATTAAGAACATGTAGGTCTGAATCAAATCAGCTGCGATTACGAAAACCATCGTTTTATATACAGCGTGAATGCATTAAAATACTCATACTTTTTTTCCTTTTTTGGCAAGTAACAAGGCCTTCTTACTTTTGTAAAGTACACGTGCAGAGTCCTCTAGCGATGAGTAAAACACTGAATAATAGGAGTTTTCACTCTTAATCTGACTATTGTGGCCAAACCGAAATCAATTAGCACCATAAGGATAAAAAATTATAGTAGTACGCAATTAACAAGTTACTAAATGTAAAAATGAAATGTCTTGGTATATTACGTGTTTGAAGTCAGATTGAACCTAAAATTACTGTTTGAACATTTGTTGAAGAATTCAATGAGCTAACCATTTATAATTGTTTTTTAAAAACATTATGTGGCCGCTACGACCACTGCTCTAGCTTCCCTCCACTCCCTTGGAGATTTACACATAACGAAATTTTTCAATAATACCACGGATAGATTTATTTTTTTATTAAGACGGAATGGGTAACAGGGTTATTCGGGTGCGCGTCCAAGTCCACGACCCCCTTACCCGTGACGGAGGGATATGAAAGAAGAGGCGGGTCTTATTTTCGTTATGGCGTTGTATGTATATCCGGGCCAAATAAACGTCGTCTGCCAAGTTGGAATGGGCTCGGATTGTAATTTTTGAAAGAACATTGTTTAAAAATGGAAGTTACACAAGACATAGGGCTTGCAACTGAAAAAAAACGGGGAAGACCCAAGAAAATTAAAAGTGAGTTAGAATTGAGTAAAAGTCTTCATAGATATTACAGCACGAACAGGTTTTAACCAAACACTAAGCTCACAATACTCCTGACCATTCACTAAGCCTTGGTTAACTTCATCAAATCCGTTTACAAAATCATGAGGATAGTAGACATGATTGGCTTAAGAAAGAATTAGCGAACACTTTTCACCCTTACAGATGTACTCCAAATCCAAAACACCGGCACCAAATTCACTAACTACCTTCTTAATTGATATTAAAAACAATTCCCGAATAATTACCGGTCCCTCGCATTTAGACGGCTCCATTTTGAGCCCTTGTGAAGACGTTAATCTGTACAACCATAGCCCACTCGATCCGTGCTCCCGGACGCGCGTGATCGAGTGGACTATGGTACAAGGCAAGAGGGGTCGTAGTCATAGCGACAGAGGTAAACAGGAGTTACGTATTTTTGGCCCTCCTTGTCAGCAACGTCACCAATATCTAGTTTTAGTGAGCCAATAAGATAATTTAATTTTTTGGTTACGTGTTGAAGGAAGGGGCTATATACTCGGCTATGAGTCGGACTGCAGAAAAGGCCAAACGTTGTGCATTCCGTCTTAAAAAATAAATCTATCCCCGGTGTTATTCAACCTTAACACGCATGTTGGCAACCTAAGAATATTGTTGAGATGAGACAAGACGATAGTGTTTACACTGCAAACCAGTTGTGAATGTTGCTATGAGTATACAGGGTGTTTCTGAAAAGTCCATCACAAATTAAGGGGCGTGTTTATGGGACCAAACTGAGCGGAAAGTACCAAAGAACATGGGGTGTACAACATTTTGTTACGGAGATATGGCCTTCCAAACATTCGCCCCTAAAACAAGGAAATATCCAAAAATGAGGAGTAACACTTAAGACCGACTCACCTGCTTGTTTAAAATTACTAGACAATTTCAATAGCCTTTAATCGAACAATTGATTTCTACCTTTACTAATCAGAAGCGTATAAATGAGTAGAAGTATGCCTACGGTGGTAATGTAAAATTAATCCCAAGTGACATGATGTTTCAAGATCTTCCCAGCACCAAGTAAAATGGTTCTGATTGAAGGGACTTTTATTAGCACAGCGTAAACAACGTTATTTTCAGGAATTAGTCCAAATGTCCACGGGCGGCATTACAAAAACGAGGCAGTCTTTCGAATGATACTTGGACATGTTGGAAGATCCCTGGCTTGTTCCTGTTATCTCAAACCGTAAAAAGCTACGCAAATCTTCATCATCACGGACAACACTCTTGTACGTTAGGTATGACCTTGAGAAAACCTAAAAGGACATCTCGAATGTATTTGAAAAACCCATCTCCAATTAAGGGGCGTGTTGTTTGTTTCCAACAGAGTAAACTCGCCCAGAGAACAATTACAATGCAGAGCCACGTTTCGGCGTTAATGGCCCACAAAGGTGGTCCCAAAAACAAGAACAAACTTTAATTTGTTTCGTTCAGTAAGTGTTTCATGTGTCATAGATAAAACGCCATGATTAATGCACGAAGAAAATGAATTTATTGACAAGTTTTAACATTTAATTGCAACTAGTTACAAAAATTGTTCAAAGTGTTCACCACCCGCGTTAAGGCACACATTAGCACGTCTTACAAATGATTCCCTTACACGTTGAAAAATGCCTGGAGTTTCGCGAATTGTTTGACAGCCGTGAATTATTCGTCGACGTAGCTCTTCAACATCGCGTTAGAATTCACAAAGTACAATTCAGCTTAAACGTGTGGTGTAGTATTGTGGGTGACAATTTAATTGGGCCATATTTCCTAGAGCCCAGGTTAAACGGTGTGGCTTACTTGTAGTTCTTACGGGACGATTTACCAGAACTACTCGAAGACGTACCCTTAGGTTTAATAAACAGAATGTGGTTCATGCACGATGGTGCACCACCACATTTCAGCATCGCGGTCCGAAAACTTGTCAATAACATTTTCTTTGTGCATTAATCATGGCGTTTTATCTATGACACATGAAACACTTACTGAACGAAACAAATTAAAGTTTGTTCTTTTGTTTGGGACCACCTTTGTGGGCCATTAACGCCGAAACGAGGCTCTGCATTGTAATTGTTCTCTGGGCGAGTTTACTCTGTTGGAAACAAACAACACGCCCCTTAATTGGAGATGGGTTTTTCAAATACATTCGAGATGTCCTTTTAGGTTTTCTCAAGGTCATACCTAACGTACAAGAGTGTTGTCCGTGATGATGAAGATTTGCGTAGCTTTTTACGGTTTGAGATAACAGGAACAAGCCAGGGATCTTCCAACATGTCCAAGTATCATTCGAAAGACTGCCTCGTTTTTGTAATGCCGCCCGTGGACATTTGGACTAATTCCTGAAAATAACGTTGTTTACGCTTGCTAATAAAAGTCCCTTCAATCAGAACCATTTTACTTGGTGCTGGGAAGATCTTGAAACATCATGTCACTTGGGATTAATTTTACATTACCACCGTAGGCATACTTCTACTCATTTATACGCTTCTGATTAGTAAAGGTAGAAATCAATTGTTCGATTAAAGGCTATTGAAATTGTCTAGTAATTTTAAACAAGCTGGTTAGTCGGTCTTAAGTGTTACTCCTCATTTTTGGATATTTCCTTGTTTTAGGGGCGAATGTTTGGAAGGCCATATCTCCGTAACAAAATGTTGTACACCCCATGTTCTTTGGTACTTTCCGCTCAGTTTGGTCCCATAAACACGCCCCTTAATTTGTGATGGACTTTTCAGAAACACCCTGTATAGGGTAAACAGCTGAAGCGTAGACAATTGGGCCTTTACAAACACATTAAGGTTATATCTCTCCAAAATGTATACACTTCTTTTCCCCATTGACTGATTTCCATGTGTCCAAGATTTATCCTTATTGGATGTAAAATGTCGTCTGCTTTACTGTATATTCGCAATGCTTGGAATACTGCTTCAATAATTCGTAAATTTTTACTTAAAAAAAAAGAGAAATAATTACATATCTAGGTAAATAAGTTTGTAGTAGTAGACCTCTTGACTCGGAGAGGTAAAATTTTGGTTTTTCCAACATGTTCCATAATATAAAAGGAATATGTGGAAATATTTTTCGTACATACGATGCCTTTATTAGTTTTATAGCTATAAAGCTCTGTTTCATTTTGATATTCCAAGGATATTTTTTAATAGTATTATTTGAAATGGATATATTACTTAAGCTATACTACAACTGTATATAGAATAAACCTTGCTTTATCGATTAGAAGAAGAAAGCTAAGGGCTTGACTCTGGCGGGTGAATCAAGTATTACTCGTAATAGGCTTAGTGAACCAGAGCGGAAATAACTAAAACCCGAGATGAACGGGGAAGTTTGGCGTTTTGAAGTAATAAAGGCAAATCTTCTTGAACTAAATACAAGATAAATGAACAAGATAGAACATCGCGGTGTGTTTTAAAAATAAATTTAATGTCTATTGTAGCGATTGATATAGTTTTGAAAATGTTTTAAGTATAATTACTATTCGTTAATTTTAATTTAAAATAAAGAACTCCCTGAACTGGAATCTCCAGTTCTAAACACTCGAATTGCAAAATTCCAATTGTCAGCGGTCCGTACCGAGGCTTTGTAGCCAATGATTTGCTTTGGCAACCCTAGCTTAAATAGATTTAAATTAAATGCGAAATTTGTAATCCGAAGCCAGGTTTTCAGGTTTTCTAAAGATGGCACCACTATGTATGAGTTGGCTTTTGATATAAACCTTATCTCAACCCTGGGCGAGTTCTAGGCCTTCCTGTCAATCATTCCTCCAAGCTCCCCAAATTTTACCGTCCTATTATCTTTCTCTACACCGTTCTTCCATTGAATGGGGAGGGGAGATTTGTTTTGAATAGGCTATTCTTGTGTATATATAGCTTTTACCTTGTGTATCCTTTCTCGAAGGTGGGTGAATTTTGTAGCTATACATATATGGTTTGATAGATACCAACTATTTCTCAAACCCCCACCTCCATCTTCTTTGTCCTGTTATGGATTAACCTTCCCTACTTTTTCTAGGATGGGTTCGACAGTTTTACCCTTCATTATTTTGGTTCCATGGAAATAATTTCGCCTGCATTAGCAGCTTAGACTGTCCCCATGAAGTTTATTTAGACATGATATTTTTCTAACCGCCCTTCTCAAGAGACGATTTTTCGAGCCATCTATATTTTCGATTCGGCAAAACAAAAATGTAAAGTGCAGCCTCTAGTGGCTTATCTGCGAACTTCAAATCGCTAGACTTCCCCCTGAACTAGACCATGGGTTTTGATTTTCTTGTCTGTAATGAAGAGACACATACGGTTTAGAGTGAGCCTAAAGTTAAGTACACGTTTAAATAATAAGGTCTAGATTTTATAATAGATTTTTTAACCATGGTGGCAATGAGATCAGTGAAAGGGCTAATCGTAATCAGGTTGTAGCTTGGGAATTTTCATTCTTGTTATGGTGCGCATTGACTTTCATTGCATCTAACCACAAATCAGGTGTGATGATATTTAACGGTAACTCTCGTGTTGGCAAACTAAGAATATCATTGAGGTGAAACGAGATATTAGTGTTTATACTACAAATCAGTTGTGAATGTAGCTATGAGAATATAGGGTTAACAGTTTAGGCGTAGACAATTGGGTCTTTTCAAACACATATAGGTTATATCTCTCCTAAAGTTATACACTTCATTTCCGGTTTATTTTCCCATTGACTATTTTCCATGTGTCCAAGACATATCTTTGTTGGGTGTAAATTGTGTTCTGCTTTACTGTATATTCGCTATGCTTGGAATACTGCTTTTATAATTCGTAAATTTTTACTTCAAAAAAAGAGAAAGAATTCTACATCTAAGTTAATAAGTTTGTAGTAGTAGTCCTCCTCTTGACTCGGAGAGGTAATATTTTGGTTTTTCCAACTTGTATTTAGCAGAAATGTGCTATTAAATGGGTAGAAGTGTGCGTACGCTGCTAAAGTAAAGCTAATTACTTCACAAGCTCAAGCTGCACATGTTTGGGAGCCCATATCTCCGAAATTAAATGTGTTAGACCCCATGGGTTTTGAAGATATGTAAAGAACACTCTGTGTATAAATCTCCAACAAAAATAACTTCGTACGTCAAATTTTATAATTTTCAAGTATATGTAACACCAGAAGGTAACACAAATAAAATCTTAAAAAAATATAATCATGAATGTTAAATACCAATTATCAACATTTATCTATTCTTGTGTTAATATAAGCTATTTATTTCTCAATAAATAATAAATGTCAATGTGTTAGTATAGTTAATTTGTATGAGATGTTCATTTATTATCGGATAAGAGGATTTGGCCTGACTTTCGTAAAACGTTCATGTTAAAAACGGGTTTTGAGTCTATTGATGTTGCGGATATCAAATCAATTGCTATGCTTTTCAACTTAATTAACTAACAGCGCAATTAACATTATAATTTTAAATTTAATGAAGGTATAACGGAAAAACTGTTACTATCGACCTCGTTTTTCTCTTTCAATCTCGAATTAAATTATTTCAATTTAATGAAAGTGAAATTATGCATCGGATAGAGTGGCTGACCTTAGTAATAAAATCAACACCATTTATTGTAAATTTCTAGTCTATTTATTTTATTTTATTTCTTCTCTTTTTGCGTTTTATAGCATCAGTACATGTGGCTGTTTAAAATTCAGCCAAGTGTTTTCAGTTGAAGCCAGTTGTACTGGAAGGTGAAGGTGAAGTAGTGAAAAATATTCCTGCTAAATGTAAACGTATTCTGTGTTTCTGTTATCGCTTTTGGATCCATTTCTGCTTTGGACGTGAGTACCACTAGACCAATATTTACAAAGAATAATTTTTATCAAATATTATATTGGGGAGGATTTGTTCTTGTAATTGGGATATTTTTACGCGGGTAATTAAACTTCTGCTCTGATTCATAATTATTAAAGGTGTAAAAATATATTTCCCCAAGTATAGCACGTGCTGTCCCGGAAATAAGCACAGGACACTGTCCAATAAAAAATTAAAATGTCCTATAATTTTTTTAAAAACTAAGGGGGTCACTGGACGTTTTGACCATTAAATTTTCCGACGTTTTGGTAGCTTGACTATGATGATTGAACACCATTTTTGCGCACTCCAGTGGACAATGTCCTATAAATTTTCAGGTCAAAGGGGGATCACATGTCTAATAAGAAATATTTCTTATTTCCGGCCCTGACCACGTGGGGTAGGAACTTAGAAGCAACGTAAATGACTTGCTCTCTCCTTTCTTCCTTACTCTCTCTCTCTCTCTCTCTCTCTCTTTTTCTCTCTTTTGATAATCGGTTGGATGAAGAGTTCAAAATTGAAAGAAATCTTCTCTAATGAATAGAAACTTCTTAATGATATTTGTGAAAGCGTGTGGACGCCTAAAGATATATAGACAGAAAGAAACATTTTTTTTGGAAATAAATTTATTTAAGATCGAATAACTTTCCGAAGCCGAAAGCTTTCTTTTCGCTATGAATTGAAATAATTTTATTGCTACAGTTCCCTCGTTAATATAAGTTTCAGATTGTTGCCGGTCTTTCTGGTTAAAATTTAGGTTGATTGCGCAATGATATTGAACTATGGCACAGCGGAGTTCTCGTTAGAACCTTCAAGTGGCGTATCCAGTATACCAACTTTGCCCGGCGAAGAACGGAAGAAAACCAAGATCGTTCTCTTGATTTTGTCACTTTCAGTTTCGCAGTTTTTCAACTACCAATCTGCCTTCATATTATCTTCATTCTATCCCCAATATGTAAGAATAATTCGGTTTTAACTGTGACCTACCCATCTTTCTTTTCAAAGGTGATTCGCGCATAAAGAACCCATGGTGACTAAAATTGACAGTTGATATTCATACATGATAATTGTTTTCAGTGCCAGACCAGAGGAATATCGGGTCTTATAATTGGTTTTATCATTGGAGAAACCCAGGTTTTAGCCATTGTTGTGGTATACGCTCAGGTTTGGTTGGTAAGTAATAAAATAAGTTAAAGGCCGACTTCCAGCGAAAAGGGTTCTAGCGAACTGAAAACCGAGCATCGAGGTTAACAATGAAGCGACCGTGCCGATTTTCGAAGCCCCGCTGGGTCAAAAGTTGAAAGGGTTCTAGCTAACTGAGAGCCGTACAATGTGGTTCTAGTGAACTGAAGATGAACAAATGAAATCGTTTTAAATTTATTTCCTCTCGAATTTTTGCTTTCCCCTGAAGGAAATTCTCTATTGTGTGTCTTTAGTTCGCTACAACAACATTTAACGGCTTTCAGTTAGCTAGAACCTTTCCAACTTTTACCCCAGCGGGGATTCGAAAATCGGCACGGTCGCTCCATTGTTAGTCTCGATGCTCGGTTTCAGATGGAAGTCGGCCTTTAATAACACGAAGATCTATTAGGCATTTTTATCCGACATCCGAGTCAGAACCAACCGCTCTATTTAGTATGTGATAGCTCTATCTTTCCATTCTGTCTAGCATTTGAGATTACAACAGTCAGGAAAGCAATATAGGGAACGATAACATTTAACCCCTAAAACCCAATCCTTCCTCACAAGTACGTTGTTTTGTCCCATATCACTGACTCTTTTGTCAGCTACTGATGTTATGTACTACATGTACCTTCTGGTAAATTCCAAAAAAAAATAATAACAATAATCTAAATTCCCGGCTTTCATTAATTAAAATTAAACTAATTAAAGATGAATTACGTATCGCCAAAAAATCAACTCGTTTCTGGTATCTTTATTACTGGACTCACCTCTTTGGCATTTGGGTATTTACACTTGTGATTTAGAAATCAAAACAATGTAAATAATTATCCTTTTCATTTTCTGACACAGTTTCACTGATAAAATCGCAGACAACACTATTTTCATTTGGTCGTGCGTCATTCTAAGATTGGTTCAAGGATTGGGTATTGCGACATCTGAGTTATCCGTATTTGTCATTGCCAATGTGGAAACTCCATTGAAGCACCTCTCCACAGCTATGGTACGCATATTTATACAAAATATACTGTATTTAACTAAAGTTATTTTAAGGCCATTTTGGAAAGTCTGGCAGCTGTGTCTATCGGCATTGCAGCTCCGTTAGGTGGAGCTCTTTACAAAGTAATGAACTGCTAGGAAAGCAGACTTCGAAATAAGTATTTTTCCGGACTTGTGTCTCCTGGTGTCTTGAATATTTACACAAGATTACACCAGAGTACCAGTTCCCCTTACCCTATGTGTTGAATTTTCAAAGTAATCCTTGGGACTAGTGAGGCTTGGGGTTTGAATTAAAAAAGTGGTCCAACGAATTGATAAACTAGTTTTGGAATTGCAGACTTGTCTTATCTCGAAGTCAGCATGAAACTGTGCCAAACTTTTTTAGTTAAACTGACGTATTTCAATATTTATTAGGAAGATCAATTTTACATACCGTTCGCTGTCTCGGGCAGCTTGTGTTTAACGCAAGGCGTTTTCATGGCGTTATTTTTAACCAAAAAAGGTATAATTCGTTTGTAAAAATTATGTCCCCACAAGCAGAAATATATTACTTTACACGAAGTTCACTTCTCCCAACCTCGCGCCGGCCATCATCTATGAAGTATTTTTTACAGGCTAGAAACGGTACCGCTCCTCCCGAACAGCGAGGCAGAGAGGTGAAAATAAAAACACTAGCGTCGCGTAGTGAGAAAAATGTGCTTTTCTTACAATCGTATCATGGTTGTATCTTATGCAGCGGCTTCTCACTTGCGCGAAATACAGTTGAATCCCGCCGTTTCTAAGAAACGTCAAATTATCTTGGCAGTGGCCATTTATCACATTTCTCTTTCGAGAGGAAAATTTTTTCTCTTCGCGACTAGCGCGCGTCGGGAGGGGGAAAAAATTCACGCTCTTCACTCTTGCAAAGATTTTTTTCGGGTTTTCTCTTCATAGATGATGTCCACGATACTAACCATTATTGAAGTGAACTTCGTGTAAGGTAATATATTTCTGCTACAAGTTATATAAACCCATGAAATTATCAATAACTAGCAGCAAAGGAACACAGTGTTGCCCGTTGGTTTATTTTTGTTACTTTTTAACCTGCCATTTTAAATGATCGCGAAAAATTGTACCTCAAAGGCCATAAATCCAGACTTTTAGGACGTAGCGAACCAGTGAACTCTTGCAAAGTAGATACTAACTCAAAATTGCTTTCTGCGAACACGTTTTCTCTCGATTTGCCAACTGCGAACGTGGTGACAGACCTTTGTATTACCTCTCCGTGACGTCATCGTCACTAAACCTTTTTATGGAGTAACGTCTATAAGTTTCAACCTATTTCCCTAATCTATAATACACTGGTTCCCGATATGCTAAAGACGGGCCTTATGGCTTTAGGGGTTCGTCTCGTCACATTTTAAACTGGCGGCCCGATAAGTAATAAAATGTCCCTAAAGGCTGACAGACATATATATATATGTACATAAATGTTAATTTAATAAGGTCTTTTTCTTGTACTTAAGAACATAAGAAGAATTTACAGTACGTGGTCTTCTCTCTAAGACATTCGCTGTATCATTGATTCCCTACTTGTATCACATGATTTTATTCGGTTCATTGTTGGGCTTCTTTGGTGGAATAATCGAACCACACTTAAGAATGGTGAGAACTCTTACGGGATTGTAGCACATGAACCAATAGTTTAAATTTTGTTTTTGAGACTACGTAATAATCGTCTCCGTTTTAAGAATTGGTTTTTCACTTATTTTGATGTATTTCAGTTCAATTTGACTCCAGTTGCTGTTGGAGGCATAATTTTATCTACAACAGGGGTTCAAGCCTTGACATACCCTCTGTGGGGTCTCTCGTATCAGACAAAACAGTAAGTTGATCAACTGAGTCCTGATAAAATGATTGAATTTCATGATGATTAGAAAAGGAGATGCGAAATAGGGCAGTTCGTAGTGCGAATTTGCGTGAACTCTGATGTCGCTTTCCACGTGATAAGCGATAACCCTACCTCCCTTCCTTTGTGGGCGTTAAGATTCACTTTTGACAAATTACTGATGTCACTAACAATTCATCGAACAACTTATGTAAAGATTTGTTTTTTTTCCATTTTCAGGGAAGGTATAACACAATTCTGTTTATTGCGTATGGTCTTATTCTTTGTGGATTGGTTCTGTTTG